>JAFBJS010008143.1:13956-26383 GCA_016785265.1 Paraplagusia blochii | reverse complement strand
AGGAGACAGAGCTGGAGGTGGCGGAGTTAAAGATGCTGAGATTCTCTTTAGGAGAGACAAGGATGGACAGGATCAGGAATGAGGTGATTAGAAGGACAACACAGACAGGAAGGTTTGGAGAAAAAGCCAGAGAAGACAGATTGAGATGGTTTGGACATGTTCAGAGGAGGGACAGTGGTTAGATTGGTAGAAAAATGATCCTAGAGATGTCTCTTACCTACAAGGTAAGAGACATAGAGTAAGGCTAAAAGGAAACAGCTGCTGTGGCCCTGCAGGTAGCTCTGGTGGTCCAAGATTGACCCACAACCCTACGGTTAATAATCACTGTATTTTTTTGCACATCACCACTGGGCTGTTATATTTTTGATTGCGCAATTTCCAGGATTTCTTTTGCATCTGTTGATGCATCTTGATATAGAGAACACAACAACACATGTTTTGTCTTGTAATTGAATTCTAATATTGGCGCAAATTAAGCACAACCCCGCCCCCCACAGGGAGTTCAAGGTGAAGCGGCGAAGATTTACGACAGCAGCTCCGTGAGCGCAGCAGCGTGCGGACATCTGTACAACATTATTATTAAATGACAACTAATTTGTCCGTCAGAGGAGGGGAGCGATGAGATCACCCATGATCAATCCCTCAGTGCTCCAACTGTAATAACCATAATCATTTACATGTAATTGAGGAATACGCCCCCTGTAAATCAACAGCAGGGGAAGATGGCCGCACGTAGCTGTAATCACTTTGGCGTGAAGTGATGGGAACGCTGCTAAACTGAGAAAGGTCATCTCTCCCCACTGAGGCATCTGGTCTTTAAAAGAATTTTAGAAACACCAGTGTCATCTGGGAAAGCAGCCAAAATAAAGTGTATGTTTGATCCAAGTGACGCAGCAGTAACACCTCAGCTACCGAAAAAAGTACAAGGAGAGACGTGTCCTCTGCAAGGACAAACATTAGTATGAAGTATAAACTTGCCCCGAATGAGATTAGCTGCCTGCTTCTGTCAGGAAACAGGATTTTAATCTCTTTACGGTTGACTTCAGGGAGATAAGGTCTTATCACGTCATAAATTGTGTTTACAGGAGTTTCGGCAACTTTATAAATATTGGATTATACTTCCTTATAGCTGTGGGGAAAGGAAAAGAAATCAGGCTATGTATGTTTGGCATCTTCATCCTCCTCTATGGTTAATATGCAGGACGTGTAACAATGTCATTGCTACTTGACTGACGTGGTGTCAGTTTTTTTTACACGTTGCCTGCATCCAGTGGACTGCGTAAAACCGTCAGTCATGTTGCCTTCCAATATACCGTGATTCATCATGTTTGTATTTTTTTTAAAAAGAGAAATATTCTTTAAATCTAAATATAACAACCTGGAAATAATAATCTGGGATGATACATTTCTCCAAATATAAATAAATATTAGAGACATTCCAGATATGCAGGATTGACTGCTCAAGTAGAATAACCTTGTAAAGTAGTGTAGTTTTTATCTATTGCTAAACGTTTTTGAAAAAATATTTGTAATCTGACGCTTTATGATTCTATTCAAATAATAAAATAAAATTATCATAATATCAAACGAGTGCTAAAAACTGTTTGGTTTTGTCTCCCTCCTCTGGTGACGTTGGTCATGACTCGTTGTTTCATAGATAATGGGAAACTTTCAAATGTATTGAGATAAAATGTAAGAAAATACATTCTGTGTAAAGAATAAATAAAATACATGAATTAGAAACAGGAATAAATCTAAACTGGCATGAATCCATTACCAAGTCTGGGGCAGCAGTCTCCTTGACTGGTCCCCAAATCACACAGCCCCCATACTGTGAGTTTTCCTGTCCATGCTGAGCTCACTGGAAGTTGCTATGTTCAGAGCACCTCAGTGGCAACTTGGTAACAAGTGGATTTGAACCCAAAGCCCTGTGGTTCCATGTGAACTTTGTTAAGCTAAGCTACAACTGCTGCCCAGGCATGAAATATTAGTCACAACTAAAAAAAACTAATACCGTAATAACAATCTTAGTTCTTTGTTAAGAGTGTAATAAAACTGCTTGAAAATTTACGAGGAGTTAGATATAAATAATCACACAAATATCAAACATCTTCTGTCACTTCAGCTCTGGTTTTATTTACTGTTTTACAGTGATTTTATATCCTGTTTTTAGCTTATTTGTTTGTTTCAACTTCAACTCTGTAATATTACTATTACTATTATTATTTTCTGCCATAACTGTTATAACAGCCGTAAACAGGCTGCAAATTCCTGCACCAAACCTCATCTCATCACATGGAGCCTCCATTAAATTTATTTCTGCCCGAAACCTGCAGAGTTTTACTGACGGCCGTGTCGATTCTAGGGAACTTTTCCAGCACACATTAACTGAGTGATAGGCGACTTTATGGTGGAGAATGAGACTGATGTTTTTTTTTTTTTTTTTTACGAGTCCAACCAACCTTCCAGATCGGCTCATAAAACTGTTTCACAATTGTCTGTGAAGGAGACGTCCTCCAAGTACGGAGTCTCGACAAGCAGTGCAGGTGGAGAGGGATTTTGGAAGAGACGGCAGGGGAGTCGTGGTTTTTATGTTCGAGGGAGATGGTCTGGCAAATTCACTAGTTTCTATTCTGGAGTATTTCAGACTCCCGTCTGGGGGGGAATTTAAAAACACAACTGAAATGTGATTTTTTTTAAAGGTTTCCATTTAGCCTTGATGTTTTAAATTGGGTGAAGGGGAGCGGGTGGGGTCAACACCTGGGTGCTCCAACTTCACTTTCAAACCATGTAGCTTTTTTTATGTTAAAAAAAAATGTTTTCATCTCAGGTCGGCCTTTTATAGGTTTCTACGTTCAGCAGAGTCGACATTTAGCCCAAATTATTAATCCAAGTATCATGCAACATGAAGATGATTTTCATATGCAAGACATTGATTTTCAAGTTAAACCTTGAGAGAGTAAAGTTTGTAACTAGAGTTTGTGCCCGGAGTCACAAACTTTTGTGTAAAAGAGTGTGTTCGCAGTATGGAGTCTGACTGACAACACTGGAGTTTATTTGAGGTTGTTGTACAAAGAAGTAAAGGCAGCGAGAAGTTGCGAAGCGACTCTGCTTGCAACACCCTCAACTTTTTGGGAAACTCAATGCGGTTCATCCAGGTCCAAAGAGAAATAGTCATAAAATCATAAAAAACGCAATAAAAAATGTAATAAGATGATAAAAGCAACATGAATCAAAACTAAAAATTTAATTTCCATTAAAAATCTGTCATTTTAATTCATTTTCTTTAGGTGTTAAAATAAAGTTAATGAATTACTGTCATAAAACAATTAATTTGAAGTAATTTACGCTATTTAAAACTAAAATAAAAGCATTTAAATGAAAGATATGCACAATTAAAACATGCAATATATATATACAGTATTTATGTAAACATATTTACAGTATACATGCACATATATATATTATAGCATAATATATATACATATATAATATATACACATGTATACTGTACATATATGTATGCATATATAATAATAATATATATATGTTTTTATAATAATTATACATATTTACGCATATATACATCTATATCTATATATAATGAGAGAAAACAACAAGACATCGAGTGAAGGTCATGTGACCTCGAGGCGTGGCAGTGACGGTAAAGTGGTGTAAACTCCACAACAAAGAACCTTGTGTTGCGACACCTCCACTGTAACCTGAGCGCAAACCTTGTTGGATCAAATAGTATATTTTACAAATATTTACCCGTCAAATAAAAGTGATTGTATAAAGTGCGTTGAATTGGACGGTGAAAGTTCGGCTCCTCCTCAGGGAGGATCATAAATGACTGTAAACAGGTTCTCCACCTGCACAAAGGGCTGATTCGGTCCCCTCTCCACCCCCCCGTTGAACTGTATGAGCAACTGAAATGACTAGTTGAATACTGAAAACCAAGGTGTTGAACTGAAAGGTGAGACTCACTGGTTTTTACCAGAGTTTACATAAGCGAGTACACAAAGTAGTGCAGGCAAATTTCTCTTATTGTTGGGAACCTCGCACTCGTGTAGTGACAGACTCCATCCTTCAGCATTAGGAGAAATTAATGGATCACAGACACGTGTTGAAACCAGTCTGTTCTAATTATGTGATTTATTACATCTCCATCTGAGAACAGGCACAGTGGAAAATACACGTCAAAGGGTGCATTTAGGTTTATTTTGGATTAACAGAAATCTTCCACTTCTGTACCGACAGCTGGGGAATCCACATATTAATATTAATAACATCCAACTGAGTCATTTTGTGCAGTGACCTGTAGGATCTCTGCTCAGGTTTGGTGATAATTGCAACAGTTAAAGGTGATTTGGTGATGTTTTTAAGTACTTTTGCTCTAGGCCAGGGGTTTCCGAACTTTTCTAGTCCAAGAACCACCAACTAGCATTAGCTTCTGGGGTGATATCTCCTTTTGAAAGATTTCTTCAAATGTGACCGCCGTAATGCGCTCTCTGTTTCGGTCCGTTATGGTGTAGAAAGAGCTAAGCCAGAAGACGAAGCTCTCAATTTACCGATCTACGTTCCTACTCTCACCTATGGCCAGGAACTTTGGGTCATGACCAAAAGAACACGACCCCGAATGCAAGCAGCGGAAATTAGCTTTCTCTGCAGGGTGGTAGGGTGCTCCCTAGGGAGATAAGTTGAGGAGCTCTACCACCCAGGAGGAGCTCAGAATAGAGCCATTGCTCTTCCACATCGAGAGGAGGCAGTTGAGGTGGCTTGAGCATTTACATCGGATGCCCTCTGGGAGATGTTAGGGTCATGTCCCACTGGGAGGAGATCCAGAGGAAGATCTAGGACACGCTGGAGCAACTATGCTGTCCGGAACGCCTCAGGATCCTCCCAGATGAGCTGGAGAAATGTCTGGGGAGAGGGAAGTCTGGGTGTCCCTCTTCCGTGGGGTTCCTTGGCAAAACCCAAAACTCACTGCTCTATACTGTGAGCCTTCCTGTGGGTGGTGAGGCTGCTATGCTCAGAGCATCTCAGAGGTGGATTTGAACCTGAAGCCTTGTGGAAACAAGTCCACTTTCATAACCACTAGGCCACCATTTCGTACTACATAAATTATATCTGTTTAGCAAAATTTTTTGCACAGGTAAATCTGGTTTACATGGATTCTTATTTTCTCTCAATTTTTGAGAGTCCCTCATTGTGCGTCCTGAGAGTCACCAAGGGGTCCACAGGCCCCCTTTTGGAAGTCACTAGTTTAATCACTAGTGGAGGGCAGGGTCCAACCTGGACAGTTCTCCAGTCCATCTCTAAAGACTTAATGTAGAGAGATAAAAAAAATAGCAGGAGAGGGAGAGGGGGAACTTGTGGACGCCCTCTCTTGTAAGGCAGGAGCATTAACCACTGCCCCTCTGTCTTTAACTGCTGAGGTCATTTCTCCGTCAAGACAGAGAAGACATTTCCAGAAAATGAAAGAAACCTCTACATTCTGCCCCTGGCTCTTGGCACCAAGTTTAAACAGAGCTTTATCTTCAGCTGAGGGGAAGTTTGACTGTGAATGCTGGGAAGAGAATGGACATGAATGGACTTGTCTCTGTTGCTTTCTATCGTCACGCCATTTCTCACCCTCTTTCGTTTTCACACACACACACTTTTGTGTCCTACAGTCTTTCTCTCACACTGAGGAGTCGTCTTCCTACCTTCAAACTTCTCTAATCATTAACCGTTCTGACGCATGGAGAGATAAAGTTGGCAAAAGGAAACAGTGTCTCTGCCTCGACACTTTGGATCATTAAGACAGAAAGCCTGCAGAGAAACAACGGCTTCTTCAGATTCTCACATTTAACAAGGTTTTTTTTTTTTTTTTTTGCCAATTTCACTTCCCTCAGGCTCAGGGCGATGGATGTGAAAACACTGCACATGCTCTGGCTCGTACCTGTGTTCACAATAACAGCACAAGGTAAGTCAAGTAAATACATGGAGTTTACTGAGTACAACTAAGTTCATGAGAACATTGGAGAAGTAGATGGAAAATAATGACTTGAAAAAAACAAAACAGCAGATGGTATTTATTTTGTTTATGTAGATATGAGCTGTGGCAACACCTGGAGAAAAGAGTCAGGAGGGATTTCTGATAAAAGAGAGTCGGCTAAGGTGAAGGGAAAGGTTTACAGGACAGTTGTGAGACCAGCCATGATGGACGGATTAGAGACACTGGGAATAGACAGAAGACAGGAGACAGAACTGGATGAGGAGGAGTTAAAGATGCTGAGATTCTCTTTAGGAGAGACAAGGATGGACAGGATCAGGAATGTTTTTTACTTTTTAAACCAACGAAAAGCTGGAGGTGATAAAAGGGACAACACAGACAGGAAGGTTTGGAGAAAAAACTAGAGAAGCCAGATTGAGATGGTTTGGACATGTTCAGAGGAGGGACAGTGGACATTGGTAGAAGTATTATCTTAGAGATGGAGCTACCAGGTAGGAGACAAAGAGGAGATTGATGGATGCAGTGAGGGAGGACATGGAGGTAGTTGGAGCCAGAGTAGAAGATACAGAGAACAGAGAGATGAAAAAAAAAAAAAAGAATATTTATATCATTTTCATACTGCGTTTAATATCATAATAAATATAATTTAATATCGGCTGATAATATAACGATATCCATAATATATGATTTTTTTTAAAATGTATGTACTGTATATGCACATATCCACATATCACAATTTTAGGTAATAAAAATAATAATACATTTTGGTTCATTGAGTTGAATCGTTCTACTCGTCTTTTCTTTCCTTCTCTAAAACAATCGGTTTGATGTTATTACTGTCTGAACCTCAACATCTGTGGTTATGGTTGATTGAGAGACAACATTGACCAATCAGAAGCTGGGACAAAAAAAAAATCTGCTTTTTAAATGTGAAAATACATACTCTTGAAAATCAAGACAATACTTGCCCAACAATATTGACCTGTGGATATGTACAGTTAGCCAAGGCTAAATTAGTTCATCGCTCTTCATCCACAGTGTTCAACATGATGAAGACTTTGACCTTTATTGATGTTTAATGTTTAATCCACTTCATCAGTCACTCACATTCAACCCTACCATTGATTTTCAATCTGTCCCTAGGGTTGTTGGACCTGAGTGTGTCTCCAGAGATCACAGCCAAGTGTGACTCTATGGTGAGGCTCCAGTGCAAAGCCTCCTCCTCATCACAGGATGAACTATTCATCAAACACATGGGCTGGTACCATAGGAAAACACAATTGTGTTTTGTGGACAACCACACCAACAATTTGTTCAACCAAACTGACCACTACTGTGAATACGAGGACGGACAGTTGACTCTGATCTTTCCGAAACTGAAGCCCTACCAGGAGGGCAACATCTCTGAGCCCTACTTGTGCAAACTACGATCCAACCAAGGAGTAAAGAGTGAACATACGCGTGTGGAATTGGATGGTGAGAGTCAAATTTATTGACATCCAATATCTACTTGTCTCATACTCGATATGCCAAAAATCGTCCCCAAAAAAACGTTTATTTTCCAATATCAACCGATACTGATACTTGCAACCATTTGCCCTGAAAACTCAAGGAAACACCTCAGGACCTTACAAGTGGTTGTAGCGTTAGGTAAACGCAAGAATTGTGTGATCGGGTCTTCAATGTTGGAGAAAAAAAACAATAACGATTCTTACAGATATACAATAATGCTAATATCACACTGATAAGGTCAGTCGGCCATGATCAGCAGACTTCAATTATTTATTTACCTTCGTCTGCTCATCAGTTATTGGGTTTAAGGTTAGCAAATGGTAAATTTGTCTATTTTAATTAGTGTGTTCTTCTGGGGACCACATTTAAAAGTCATAAATCTTCAGGCCCCAAGTCCACAGACATTATTTGTAAAGCAATGATCATTTATGAGCAGTAATGAGGATATTTTATTGTTGACCAAGTATTATTAGTATGAGTATGAGTATGACAAGCATTACTCAACTTTTAAACAATGGAAAACACTATTTGAAGTAACAAAAAAAATAATCGGGAACTCCTAGAAACCAACATGCAGCCGCCAACCGCCAAGCCAGGAAGTTGCTTGTGACTAATCTAAGAGATGCAACACAGTCTTAGGAAAACGTTAATTTAGTGCAGGTGTGGGGAAAGTTTTCTGGAATTGGTCCTTGAATTTCACAAGGGGTTTGGGTGTCAAGAAGTTAGATGGAGCATTTGTCAGAACTACGATAAATAACATGGAAAAGTTGATGCAATAGCGGCTAAAATGATTTCTTTGTTTATCTTTTGGGGAGATATGGTCATGGTAGGGAAAAGGCAGAAGTATAATAAACTAATATAATTAAAATGTCATATCTCGGGCCCTAGTTTGGTCGAGTGTGATTTAGAGCATAGAGCAAATGGTATGAGATCATTGAGAAAGATTAACTATATCTTTAAAACGTTCATATTGCCTTTTTGAAACACTACTCCTGCTAAAATGGTTTTCGGAATTATTGCGTTTATTCGAAGCAGATCATAAAAAAGCGCACACATAACAACAAAGTTATGTGGTTGGGGTACGGCGCCCTGCCCAGAGCACCTCAGTGGCAACTGGGCCTTTGGTGGATTCAAACCTGAAGCTTTGCAGACCCAAGTCCGCTTTGTCAACCACTAGGCCGCCACTGCCACCAGGGGCGTAGCCAGAACCCATAAAATGGGTGGGCCCTGAACAAATTAGGGTGTGCCAAGTTTGATCAGCCCTCTCATTGGATGGGGCCCAGGCCCACCCATGGTTACGCCTATAACTTCCACCCCATTATCAGACACGCAAGTTCAAAATATTTGTTTGTGACTGATATCCAAAGACACTGAAGTACTAAAGCTGTGTTCTCCTGATCTCCTCAGACTGTGCCGGAAACGTCCATGGTGTTTTAACCACTAATGGTCCTTCATGTACCTTCTACCATGTTCACCCTGATGGAGAGGTGCACTGGTTTAATGGCTCAAACAAACTGTGGGTAGAGCCTTCAAAATCTCAGAAGTTCACCACCAAACAAGTCGAGGCGGGTGGATGGCTAACCATTCAGAGCAACCTGACACTAAAGGAGGGGAGTTCAGGAGTCGTCTACAACTGTTCCTTAAAGAGCAGCAAATCTGGGAAATACATTGCGAGTACGGTAGTTCAGAAAAAAGGCCATGAGCGGGGAAGTAGGGCACATTCATATTCGGAAATAAACAACAGCGCAGTCAGATCACAGGAAGCTTTCACCAACACTGTATATGTATCTGTTGTCTTTACTGTTCTCAAAATAATCCGTTAAAATGATGAACTTCAACTCAGCTACAAGTCCTCAACACACATGGTACATGGATAGTCAATAAGCTGCTGGGAAAAGCAACATTTTCAGTAGAGGTAGAAATTGTAGGAGTACGGAAGATACCGCATAATGGCGCTCTAAATAGTACACCTCTAGTGGCCACATAATGTAGTGCAGTGTTGTTACCTTTTCTGATCCAAGGCAAACTTTTATTCTTTGGAAAATCTTGACACATACCACCAGCCAAAAAAAAATAAATTTGAAACTCCGTAGCTTAAAGATAAAATGCCATTCTAATTAGTTTTACCTTAAGTCTCAAAGTACTGTGCTGCCGAGAGTATTTATTACATGATTACGCTGCAAAACACAGAGTAATCATGATCTCATAGTGGACAACAGCACATATGTTTCCAAAAAAAAAAAGGAATTTTGCCACGACATGTCTCGCGGCACAGTAGTGTGAACAATGGTTGAAAAACACTGGTGTAATGTTCTCCTGAGTAACTGCTGTATCAAAAAGGAAATGCTAATGCTGTAAATGCTCAAAACAAATATAATATCAAGAGTAAAGGTATTTAGTAATGGGTATTTAGTATTTAGTTAACAAAAAAAAAATGAAATGCATACTTTTAGATAAATTGCTTTCTATTTGTTGCTGGTATTCCATTAAATAGCAATAAAACATCAAAACACAAAAGCAATATTGAATTCAACCATTGTTATATTGGAATAATAAAATTCAGCAAAAGTAGATGATAGAAACCTTACCTAAACAACACAGCAAATTATATCTGAAATTAGATGGAGCCTCGCGTGGCATAAATTGTGATTACATGCTGCCCTCTAGCGATCATGTATGATCATCGCGCCAGGATTAGGCCGGGATGCATTCAGTGAGAGTATAAAAATCCACTGTCACTACCCTAATGGTGTATATGCTGCGTTTATAGAGAGAGAACGAGGGCAGAATTCGCGTTTGTTTTCGTGCTGTAATGGCGGAGGACAGACCCAACAGAGAGACTCCGGAAGTGACGTTCGTCTTAATGGCGCCTCATAACAGTACACGTTGACAGATTGAGCTTTTGGGCAAATTTGCCTGAATCTCAAAGTCAACCGAATAAATATTACCGTGTCACCTTAACCGTTCTGATGTAATGGTCAGACTGACTCGGCCTCAACCATAGATATTTCTTTTAAACAAAAACACTTTGAGTTTTTCGTTATATTTTTAAGCTACTGACAAAAACAAATGACAAATAAACCAAATGTATTTGTTTTTATGACAATTGTTGAGAATGTGGGGAAGGTTGAAAAGTGGGTACAGCTTAAAACATCTCTTTAAAAGGTAAATATTATTGTCGTCTTGCTTTACAGGCAGCTGTTTATTGGTGTTCTCACGTTTAAATACATGGATTGATGTACAGTTTAAAATTGACATCAACACTGTTCATTTTTTTTACTTTTGCATTTGCATTATCAACTGTGATTAAATGAAAAATATTTCTAACAAATGTTACCAGTTTCGTTTATGTTTTTTTTTTTTTTTAGTATTGACATCTTTATTTTTATTTGACTTCGGAACTTCAAAAGTTAAATTAAACGAAATTACAATTTTTGTAATCAAAGTAAGAAAATCTGAAAAAGAAAAACTATAATTTTTAATTTGACTGTATGGCGTATTGCTTTACCAATTTTTTTAAATAAAATTTTAGAGCTTTAAAAACAATAATTATATAGTAAACTGTTGTTTGCGTTTGAATGCAGTACTACCTTTCAGCCACCAGGCTACACGATTTCATCCCCAACAAATGATTCCGGAGAAATGCTCGGTCACGCAAAGGGTCTATAACAGGTGTGGCCAATAAGATTGGGATCTACTGGTAGATCCCCAAAAGACTGCTGATAAATCGTGAGCAATAACATTAAAAAAATTATAGTAAGAAAAACTACAGATGTAATTCTATTCCAAGATGCTAATCACTGGGCTAAAGTGAGAATCATAAAGATATTCAGACAGGACAATATATGTTATAGGTTAATGTAGAGAGTTAGATATCCAGTTTATATGGGTAAATATATTTAGAGTTTTCTATCTGGGTAGATCACTTCAGCCTGGTCATTTGACAAGTAGCTCACAAGACAAAAAAGTGTGGACACCCCCGGTCAAGAAAATGAACCTAGTCGAGCTTTTTACTATGATATAGGTTTATAAGGTTTATTTTTGTTTTGTTAGCGAAAACGTTAGGTAACACTACTGTATATTATTTCATTAGAAAATGATAAAAATATAATAAAAAGTCGTCGTAATTATTTGTAAACTGACCTTTTGTGCTTGATTAGTCAGAGAAACAGAGTGAATCAATAATATCATCCAGTTAAATAAGGTTTTTGTTTTTTTTTTTATGGGGTCTGGGTCTTCTGTTACATCACCTTCAATATTTCTTCCCTTAAACACACCTGACCAGACCAAAGTACACAGAAGGGGGTGAGTGTGTGTGTGTGTGTAGCCAATTACTCCAGTGGACTGTTATCTCCTCTCCATAAGGTCTCCATTATCACCCTGGCAGCCTCCTGCTCCACTGTCAGGTGACTTTTTTAACCTATTATATCATACACACGAGGGGGGCCTGAAGGAGGGGGGAGAGGCGATAAGAAAATAACCCACTGACTTACAGTGAGACAGGATGGATGGTTGGACGGACGAGCGGATGGGAAATGGACAGCAAGGAGGAGAAGGATGGATGGAGGGATGGGCGGGGGAGGTAAAAGCCTGATTTCATCAACAAACAGCAGAGATGTATGCACAGCCCTGA
This sequence comes from Paraplagusia blochii, assembly GCA_016785265.1. Taxonomy (NCBI): domain Eukaryota; kingdom Metazoa; phylum Chordata; class Actinopteri; order Pleuronectiformes; family Cynoglossidae; genus Paraplagusia; species Paraplagusia blochii. Next base: position 14,240 of record JAFBJS010008143.1, on the reverse strand, counting down.
CAGCCTGTTACCTAGTGTTACGGTAAATGGGTGGGACAGGGGAATCGGGGTTAATTGTCCAAGAGCTGGTGTGACAATGTTGATTTCTCAGTCTGAAAACATTGTCCTTCACTAGTCCAGAATCACATGGTACTTTGAAATCTTACAATGTTTAGAATTTACAGTGCAATAGAAAAACATGTTTATTTCAAAATAATATAATTCTGTATAAAAATATTTTAAGATTTTATATAACTATAAAAATACACATATCCATGATGTTAAAAAATTATATTAACATAACA
>JAFBJS010008143.1:0-13623 GCA_016785265.1 Paraplagusia blochii | reverse complement strand
AGAAAAGAAGGTTTAAAAGAAAAAAAAAATACACAATGCACTTTGTTCATAGACTAAATATTTAATGAATACACCAAAATATAGATCATAAGAGAAAAATGGACTGAAGATGAAGGATTATTCCTTCATCAGATCAAGAATTGAGAAGAGGGACACCTCAAGAAAGATGTGGTCTTTGTGAAGAGGGAAGTTGTCGATGTAAAAGTAGAGAAGAAGGTGGAGGCAGGTGAGGCTGAGTTAGAGAAACGAGAAGAAGAGAATGTTTGGTCTCAGTCACACAGGCTTAGGATGGAGGGATGGATGGGTGGAGAGATGGATGAATAGGGGAATGGATGGATGATGAACTGACTGATGGGTGAATGGATGAATTTGAGATTGGCAATGATGATCCCTCAGGAGTATCATTTGGAAATTATGGATGGATGGATGGATGGATTGGCAGAGTAAATGGTGGATGGATGGATGGATGGATGGATGGATGGTGGAGAGATGGATGAATAGGTGAATGGATTGATGATGAACTGACTGATGGGTGAATGGATGAATTTGAGATTGGCAATGATGATCCCTCAGGAGTATCATTTGGAAATTATGGATGGATGGATGGATGGGCAGAGTAAATGGTGGATGGATGGATGGATGGATGGATGAGTGATGGGCTGAGTTTTGGATTGTTTGAAAGATGGAAAGATGTATAGATAACTGGACAAATGGGTGGATGTATATAGAAATGGATGGAAGAAAGATGGAATGATGGCTGGATGGATGGATAAATGGATGGATGAACTGATGGATGGACTGATTTTTGTATAAATAGACAGATGGAGAGATGGATGGATGACTGTACAAATGGGTGGATGTATAGAGAAAGGGATGAAAAGGTGAATGGAAGAAGGATGGACTCATGGCTGGAGGAATAGATGGATTAATGGATGGACGGATGAACTGATGGATGAACTGTTGGCTGAATGGATGGATGAATGATTGATGGACAGATGGATGAATGAATGGCTGGATGGATGGACTGATTTTTGTACAAATAGACAGATGGAGTGATGGATGACTGTACCAATGGGTGGATGTAAAGAGAAATGGATGAAGAGGTGAATGGATAAATGATAAATGGACCAATGGCTGGATGGATGGATGGATGGATGGATGGATGGATGGATGGATGGATGGATGGACGGATGGATGGGTGGATGGATGGACGGATGGATGGAAGGAAGGAAATCTCTGAGCTGTCCATCACTGGACCCACATCAGGTCTCAGTTTCAGCTGGACTCCTGGATCTCACTTATGAAACATAGTTTATTGATTCTTCCTAGTAAATCCCAGTCAATACTGCTGTGTCCTTTAAGATAATTGTAAATGTATAAAAAACCATATTGACAAATGACCAGTGTCTGAACAGGAGGGGGCGTCTTAAATCATTAAACTGACCAATAAGAGTTAGTCATCCATAAGACTATGAGGACTATAATTCCCTGCATATTTCACATCAATAGGGGTTTGATGATCGCATGTCCACATCTCACTCCTAACTCCACTCCCTGCTCCTCAGCGTCTGAGGAATAAGAAAAGAATTCTGGGTAATTTGTGCTTGGTCTCTTTCTACATAGCCAGCTGCTCCTCATTAGTCTCTACATCTTCATTCTACAGCTGTGTACTGTAGGTTGAGTTACCATGACAACTTCTTCGCTCCACCTGAGAAACCACCTACTCTGCATCACTAATTAGTGTGCTAATTGCTTAGAAAGCTCATTTTAATATGACGACTCATTACATCCTAATGCTGGGGACAACCAGCGATGGGGAGTCCAGTGATGACTCAGGGAAATGTTACCAGGGGAATAGGACAAAGGAATCAGGTGCCAAACCGGTTTAAGGACCCTTATGTATGTCGTCTGGACCCACATAGCGTCCAGTGAGCTCACCACCTGCACTGGGTGCCACTCATACCACACACTCATGGACACTATTGTCCATTTTAAGGGGTTTCCACAGCAAATCAACGTTGTCCATCTCCCCCTGTCCTCTGTATCTTCTGCTCTAACTCCAACTACCTCCATGTCCTCCCTCACTGCATCCATCAATCTCCTCTTTGTCTTCTACCTGGTAGCTCCATCTCTAGGATCATTCTTCTACCAATATGCCCAAACATGTCCAAACCATCTCAATCTGTCTTCTCTAGCTTTTTCTCCAAACCATCCTGTGTGTGTTGTCCCTCTAATCACCCCATTCCTGATCCTGTCCATCCTTGTCTCTCCTAAAGAGACAAGGATGGACTGCTTGTCCAGCGTCTTTAACTCCTCCACCTCTAGTGGTAGTGTCTCTTATCTTTGGTCTCACAACTGTCCTGTAAACCTTTCCCTTCACCTTAGCTGTACAAAACTGTGAGACATTTTTTTTACCAAAAAGATGGGATTTATTTCCCTCTAAATCCCCAATAAATTGATTGCAGTCAATGTTTCCCCATTCTTTAGATGTCAAGTGAGCAGAATGCGATTTTTTTTTTTGGGTACAGTTAAGACATTGGACTGTTTTATCAGTATTGTATAAATATAGGATACTTGGGTGGATTCTGTCAAATCCTCACAATGTAATAACATTTTAAACATATTAATTTCTACACGGTATTGCTAATGCATTATAGAGTCTAAAATATTAAGATAAAATATTTAAATGCTATATTTTAAAGAAAAAATTTCTTTTAAATTAAATAAAGGAGAACAGAAAAAAAACAAGCAACTACAGATCATTAACTGTGGCTCAGATTCACAGACCACCATCAAAACAAGCTGTTTTGGTCCCAGTAACACAGAGACACTGGCTGTCGTGGTGGATCAATGTGATGCAAATAAAATGACACAGACGAGAGCAATTACCGCTCGCCAGAGAAAACGTTGTAGGAAAACACATTCATCTTGACAAACACGCAGTGTGCTGATATACTCCTGGGGGGCCAGGGGAGGACGAGAGGGGGGGCATCAACAGATGACAAACAACACATTATGGTCCACGTGACGGCAGAGAAACAGGGGACTTAAATATACAGCTTAGACACTAGGAGTCGCCATGGTTTTGGAAACAATAAGGAACAAAGACTTAGAAAGCTTCACACTACAAACTTGTTTTTTTTTTGTGCCACCCCTAGTGGCCACTTGAGCATAACCTGGGGTGAATCCTCACTAATTCCACTAAAACAAGGGTCTCAAACTCAAATAAATTTAGAGACATTTTCATTTCACTGTAGGGCCAAATCTGTACATAAATGAATATCAAGGTGGGACCCACAAAAAATAATTCCATGGGCCACAAAAGGCCTGTGGGCCGCATGTTTGAGACCACAGCCTTATAATAACACATTGGAGTTTTGGATTAGAAAGATAGCTTTCAGTACTCAGAAACACCTCTTTATTAACAAAACTGAACTGAGGTCAGTTTTAACTGTTTTTTTATAGAAAACAACACAGACTAGAAAACATGAAAATCCCCCTAAAAAACAAGAGAAGAAACTAAGAAACAAACCTGGTTCTTCCCAAAAGGGTGGCAGCGATGGTGTCGACGTGCAGCAGCCAAGCAACGGCAACATAACGGATGAGATACATTTATATATTTACACCCAAGACACAGGTGAGACGAGTGAAACTGATTGACACGGAGTCACAGAACACAGGTGAGGGTGATGGAACAAGTTACCACAGGAGAGGCAACAGGAGGGCAGACAAAACTGCCACCTGCAGCAACCAATGTATTCTCACAGGTGTCCATGTGGGTGGTCCTTGTGATGGACTTCCTGTTTGTCAAAAAATACCATCACTGAAACACAAATACTAATTTCCGTCTCTTTTAAAAACTCTTCTTAAAGCAATGCCAGGGTTTTGCCAAATAATGTGCCCTAAAAATAAAATGAGTGTCACTAGGTGGCAGCATTGCAGCTCATTTAATGTAAAATGCTGTTTCCAGCAAATTCTACAGTGGTTTGTACAGATAAATAAACTAATATTGTGAGGTCTACATCAGCATCTGTTGATAGCGGAATGAGAATTTAAGTATTCCCATCACACAATATCGAACATCTCTTGCTACAATACTTGACATTATCTTCAAGTTGATTTTACTTGGACAGACAGAAGCCCTTGTGTCTTGGTTCAGATTAAAAGCATCAATTCCTTGAATAAGTTCAACGCTGGATCCAAACAGAACCAAGGTTCTAAATGTCACAACTGCATAAACAGGAACATCGGCCATGGACGAAAAAAAACGACAAATGTCAGAATAATCCTTCAAACACCAACACCACATCCCCAACCACCCGTAGACCGTTGATGAAGGTGACTGCAGCCATTGTTTTTAACAAGCGGCCAATCAGAATCCCTTCTTTAAAGGTTCTTTATCTTCCCTCCCAATGTAGTCAGTAATTAGAGAATAAGACGAGCTGATGAGGAGGGTGTACCCTACAGTCTGTGTAAATGTACTGCAACATTGTGGATGTGGGACATAGCTGTCAGTCAAACCTCTGAAATCTAAGGTCCACATTATAACCACGGTCTGTTAACCCTCCTATGAATCCATCCGCGGCTCAATCTGTGGCTCTGATTCCCTTTATCACACTGTTTGACTCTTAAACAGACGGTGTTTCCATGGCGACTGATGAGTGTAACAGGTATCAAGCAATGTGTTGGAGGAAGGAGGGGAAGGTACAGAACAGAGATGCGGCAAAGGTAGCTGCAGTCTGCAGAACTAGATAGATAGATAGATAGATAGATAGATAGATAGATAGATAGATAGATAGATAGATAGATAGATAGATAGATAGATAGATAGATAGATAGATAGATAGATAGATAGACAGAGAGACAGAGAGACAGACAGATAGTTAGATAGATAGATAGATAGATAGATAGATAGATAGATAGATAGATAGATAGATAGATAGATAGATAGATAGATAAATAGATAGATACATAGATAGATGGATAGATAAAAATGAAATGTATAATCAGAGTAGATGTAGAGTTCTGTGATCCGTCCTCAACTGGTGGATCTCAACTGGTCTGGCTTCAGGACAAGGACCCAAGAAATATTAAGGAGACTTGAGTCTCCATGCTTCAGGTTCGAATCCACCAGCTGCCCGGTTGCCATTGACGTCCCCTGAGCATAGCATCGTTCCGACCCACACAACTTCCAATGGGCTCATCACCCACAGGAAGGCACACAGTTTGGGGCAGTGTGATTTGGGTGGCAGTAGTGGAGACTGCTGCAGCAAATAAACAAGTTAACCGGTACATGACCAGGGATTGACACAGATGAATTCTACCTGGAATAATGTAAATACCACTTTCGTCAATTTATCTCGTCAGTGACCTGTAAGCAGATCCTGTCCTTTAATGTTACATTAAAATGCAGAGCAGGAGGTTTTGGTGTGAAATCATCAGTTTCGCATCCTAATGGAGAATGTATAGGAAATGGTAATAGATGCTAACATGGCGCATTAGCATTAAACTACAATCAGGTTTGTTCTCTTATCTCTGCCTTTAACCCCAGTTACACCTGGACCTTCATGATACAGAAGATTTGTCACGACTGCGGATTAAATCATGGGAATTTAATCGGGTCTAATGAAAAACATGTTTATTGGCTTTTTTTATTTTGCAAAGCCTGGTTTGATGGTTAGGGTGACTGGATAGTGATTTTTAACCTAGGGGGGGCTGTGTATAAAGGAGGATAAACAGATACAAAGCATTGAAAATAAGTCAAGAACTGTTGCCAGATTGCAGGGGCAGCCCTCTCCACAATTGATACCCAAATCACCCTGCACCATACTGTAAGCCTTCCTATGGGCCACTTCCCTCTAGGTCACTACTGCTGACCCCAAAAAATGCATAACAAAGAAGGAAAAATAAATGATACGCAGAATAAATAAATGCCCTTTGTGTTACATATACAGTCATTTATTTGATGTATATTGGTTGGATTTTTCATTGTATATTTCTTTTTTTGTTAGGACAGTAGTGGGCGGCAGGGATGGCCCCGAAGCAGACTTGGGTCCACAAGGCTTCAGGTTTGAAGCCACCAACTTCCACTGAAGTGCTCTGAACATAGCACCGTCCCAACCCAAATAACTTCACCACCACCCAGAAGGCTCACAGTATGGTGCAGTGTGATCTGGGTGGCGCCAGCTGTGACCCAATTAAATTAAAGTTCATGGTGTATGATGGTGTCGTCATGATGTCTGTACAGTTCTGTCTGACTCATCTTCACTGCAGACACACTTCAAAACCCTCTTCACGCGGTGACAGATGGATGTCAAAGCTAGGGTTTAAGTCCCACTTGTGTCTGTGCAGCAATCGCAGAGCTCCTTCTGTTGTGGCTTCATCACTTCTCTCCTGGAACAGTTTAAGGAGAGTTCACTTTAGTTCACCTTAAAAGTGGGCATCAAAAGTGGGCTGCATTTCATCATGAAGAGAGCTGAGCAACTAAATCTGAAGCGGAGAAATGACTCTGTCTCTCGATGTGTTTGAAATTCATCGATGTCAGTGACTGAATGGGTTGCAAACGTTCTGGAGGTGCCATGGAAACCCACCGCTGCTCAGCAGGCCTCATTATCTGTCTATGTGAGGAGATGGAGAAGGAGGTCGGAGAAGGTAAGAGTAATGTGCAGGAGACGAGATCATGAGGAGGAACAGACGATTCGCTGTGAAAAACGAAAGGATGAACTCTGGAAATTCTTAAAAAAAAGTGAAGGTATGTCTGCGGTCATTTCTGCTGCTTCACCTATGTCACATATATTTGATGTATTGAATAATGAAAATACCAGTTCCTTTTAGCACTGGCAGCAGAACCAGTTTTGGACCAAGGGTGCATCAGAAACCAGTGGTGGGCTGTGAGGGCCAGCAAAGCCTTCTCTGCTGGCCTAAGCATGCATCATAAAAACAAATGTATTTATAAATATTTCAAAACAAAATTGTATTACCATTTTTTATTGCTATAATTTTTTTTGTTTGTTTTTAAAGTTGGATAAAAACTTTTTATCCAATCATACTTCAGCTAGCTAGTGTTATCAGGTTCCATGAAATCTCCCAGAGCCTTCAGAATCAAAAGTGAAGGCTCTGCCCACAGTAAGTGAACGGACACAGCTGTTGAGTTTCCTGCGCTCAGACCAATCATCTCGCCAGATTGTGACATCAGTGGCATCTAGCTGGCCCTACCTTAAAGGCATAGTACGCTCTCTTTGTCAACTTTACGGGCAACTTAACACATGGGCATGTTTGGCTGTAACCATCGCTGTGTCCAATGCCTATGTTGGACGCTCTGTCGGGCCAACGGTTTAGAAATCGGACTTGGGTCTACAAGGCTTTATGTTCGAATTTACCAGCTGCCCGGTTGCCACTGAAGTGCTCTGAGCTCATCTCTATCCCGACCTACATTACTTCCTGTCACCACCCACAGAAAGGTGCAGTGTGATGTGGTTGGCAGTCTGCTGCCACTGCCACCTGGTGACGGGTAAGCAGAGGTAGATGAATTAATGGATTATCCGTGAAATAGCATCAAAGTAGAAGTTGCGTTTCTTCAGCTAGTAGAATTCTGGGCGTTAAATTAACAGAGGCAGTTCAGTTAGCTCCTCAACTTGACCTCAATTTCCAATCAAGACCCTTATTTCTATTCCGCCCAAAAGCCATGGAGGTAATTTCAGAGGTGCCCACAGAGCAGCAATTCATCTCAATAAGAGAGGGCGCTGTTTATATCAAAGGAACGGTTGTGTGATTGCATTTTTTTTTTTTTCGCGTGAAACCAATTGAGACCAAATCTTTGATGTGCTGCTTTACACATTTACTGTTGGAGAAACTCATTGTTTGGTTGATGTGACTGAAAAAAAAACAAAAAAAAACAGGAGCATCTGGAACACCATGGAGCAGAGAGTATTGAGGCATCAACAGTCACCCTGCTGCTGCTGCCCGTCCTTCCATCGTCACGACCCAGAAGCTTCATCCATCTCTCCATTTGTGAGATGGATGGAGCCCTGATGGGCTGCGGGAGCAGATGGGGTGATCCATAAAAGGAGGGGAGACAAGGTATGAGTGAACGGATGATTGAAGATTAAGAGAATAGGGAGGTAAACAGGATTAATGTGTGGGCCTGTTGAAGAACACATCAATCTGAAACCCTCTGGATACTTTTTTCTTCCTTCCATTCCCTGATCTGAAAACAGTCACGTTCAGGTTATGAAGGTCTGAGAATTGACTCAAGGATCTTCATCCTAAGTGGCCCAATCAAAAACAATATAATCAGTTGATTTTTCCATGTGATATTCTACTAACAAATGGCAATGGACGACTTACAATGTCGGATATAACATTTACCGATACCGATATCAACCGATATTGCCCAAATACTTAATTCCCGATACCGATATGAACCAATACCGATATAGCCAGCTGATTTCCCCTGAATTAGTGTGATAGTGTGTGTCAGATTCTGTCTCCTTTTTCAAAGTGAGACTTAAATCCCACCTCTATAGTATAGCCTACAGCCTAAATTAGATTAGGCACGCCCTGTTTAGAACAGTTTAAAGAGATGCTGCTATAGGCCTAGACTGCAGGGGGGCTTCTGCATTTCATCCTGCACATATAATGAGTACATTGATTCTACGGTTCTATTGTTCTACCCTGTTCTAAAATCACATTACCACCATGTACTCACTTAAGAAACTGGTCCCACTCTTTTACAGTTTCTGCTGCCGCAAATGCATGGGACGAGCACAAGACAGAAGCGAGGACTCGGTCATCTACAAGACCAAGACCAACCAGGACTTGAACTCTTACTTTTCATTGTTTTTTGTGTATTGAAATTGTAAACTGCGTGTTCTGAGTAATATCCACTGCACGTCTGTCCGTCCAGGGAGTGGATCTCGTCCGTGGTTCTCCCTGAGGTTTCTACCCCTCTTTTTTTTCCCCTGATAAAAGGGTTTTTGTTTCGGTAGTTTGTCCTTACCCTTGCTGGCGGTCTAAGGACAGAGGATGTTACCAACCGTGTGAAGCTCCATGTGCCAATCTGTGTTTTGTTAATGTGGGCTATATAAATAAAATTTGATTTGATTTTGATTTTAAAGGCATTCTATAAATGACCGTGTACAACATATACACACTATTTCAATATAAATGATCAGAAAAATGACACATTTATTCTTTTACCATTTTGACTGGAATCGTTCTATGATTTTTGATGTAAACAAAAAATGTCTAGTGTGTAACTTTCCAGAAGCTACATTTACTGTAGCATCGATCTTTGTTGTTGTCCCTTTAAGTGACATCATTAATCATGTGCAAGTTAAACGTCAGTAGTACTGACTCAGTCCCCCATGAGGAAGTCCTGGGTATTTGCCGAGACCAAGACTTTGCAGCATCGGATTTTGAGTATCAGTGAAAAAAAATCGATACTAATATGTTATATTCTAATATCGACCCGATATTTATCGGTGGACTGATATATCAGCCATCCCTACTTACAATCAAATAGTTTTACTGACATTTTACTTTTATCCATCAACTGACAGTGTGAAGTTTGTGTTCCAACAGAGGTATTTAAATTGCTTGGCTTGGACTGACCAGCGGCCAATGAGGGAAATTCCATTTAGAGGAAACCTCTTTTTCAGAATACAGACCATAATATGCAGGAGGGAAACACTGTGTTCCTGGTGAGTGATTATGTCTCTCACCTCAATGCCCTTCAGAGCCATTAGAGTTCAGCAGATCAGTGTTATATGGCCGGGTCACTCACAGTGTCAAACGTTCCCATCCCTCCATCCCATAAACAGCAGTTGCTGCAGCTCATATTCCCAGCAATGAAAACAAACTGTGGAAATTTTGCAAAAACTCCAGGACTTGAAATACAGGAAATACACAGATGTGGTCTGTTGGCCAGGTATTGGTCAACTAAGGCCTAGGAGTCAGATGTGACCAGACTTGTTCAAAATATGTTACAATATTTTATATAATTTGGACCTGTAATTACTTCCCTTTTGATCCATCCATCTTTCTGCTCCTAAACCAGCCCGTGTCCAATTTTTGGACCAAAGTTTGCCCACATTAGTAATTGCCCTTGTGTGAAAATAAATTTGTCCTGTTTTCAACAGACCAGTGCAATAAACAGCAAAGGAGTATGAATAGGCCATGGTCCTGGTCCATGGTCCCAGTCCATGACCTTTTCATAGTCCAAGTCCTAGTCCCTCTCCAAGTCCCATCTCTAGTCAGGGTCATGGCCTACTCTGTACTAGGCCTTGTCCCTGCACAAAGCCTAGTGCCTCTAAAAGACGGAGTACTAGTCTCTGTACCAGGCTAAGTCCCTGTCCTCACCCTTGTCCTAGTCCCTCACCAAGACTCATTCACCTTCCAAGGTCCATTCCAAATCCCTGTCCAAGGCCATGTCCAAGTCTCTAGCCAAGGCTATGTCCAAGTCCCTCTCAAAAGGCATAGTCCTAGTCCTTCTTCAAGGCCAAGTCCTAGTCCCATTGTAAGGCTCAGTCCCAGTCCTTTTGCAAGGTCTAGTGCTGGCCTCTGTCCTTGTCCATATCCAAGGCCCAATCCTAATCCCTCTCCAAGGCACAGGCCTAGTCCCTGTCCAAGGCCTAGTCTAAGTCCATGTCAAAGGCCTAACCCCCGTGTAAGGCCTAGTCCTAGTCCCTCTCCAAGGCCATGTCCTTGTCCCTATATTATGTCCTCTAAGGCCCTCTGCAAGGGCTAGTCCCAGTCCCTTTTCAAGGCCTAGTACCAGTCTTGGGCCAAGTCTGGAGGTGGCCCCTGTCCAAGGCCTCGTCACAGTCCCTCTCTAAGTCCTTTTCAATGTCCATGGCCTAGTCTTGGGTGGACCAATAAGTGGAAAGTGTTTTCCAATTGCATTTAAACGGAATTCCATTTCTCTGAAGAGGCCTTTGACATTGTTGCCTTCATCATTTAGGACATTTAGAGCAGGTAAACAAACACTGTGTACCTGAGAGACACTTCTCTCACTTCACTGATCCACTGGAGCTCAGTGGGTCAGAGGAATTACAGCTGTGTTCTAGTGGACATTGGACGACCATGACTTTTTCAGAAGTGTAAAATTGACACAACATAAAGAGACAAAGTAAGAAAACGTGATTTATTCATTTATTCATTTCTGTCTGAAATGAATAAATGAGTAAATAAGTGAAAATTATGAGATAATTTTGTGATTATATGTACTGTATATACAGTAGATCATATAACACTCATAGGTAACAGAGTATAAGTCACATGATTATGCAGTGAAAATGAGACACAGCACTGGGAGAAAGCGAACGACGAGCTCTACAAGGAAGTTGTCAAACACAAAATTCCCACTTCCACAGAAAGATGTTTTTGAAAACATTGATTGGCTCAGATCTCCCATCAGACTCCCATCTCTAGTTACAGTCTCTAGGTTGTGTTAGTTTGGTTCATCTCCATCCATCACTGTCTCCAGGTTCTCCATCATTCACTGTAAACGGTACAGAATGACAACTTCCATATAAACAGCATGCTAATTAATTCAATGTGTCACCGCCTCCCACGTGGACAACAGTAGGTCACGTAAATGTGTGAAAATGATAACCACGTTGGAACGGTGTTCTCTTTTCCATCATCATTTACAGCCAAGGAAAAAAAACGATTAGTCCATCCCTTTTTTTTCTTCAGCTTCCTGTTCATTTAAATGGCTGGTACCAGTAAAGGTATATTACCTGAAGAATACATTGGACAGGAAAATAGTTTTTGGCAACACACTGCCATAGCTAGTGACTTTGGTTAATATAAAAAAACCACAGAAAATGACTAGATTTGCTAGATTAGCTCTGAAAATAAACTCTTATGACGTATTATTGTTTTTATCATCAATGTTGGGCAAGTTACTTTAAAAAAGTAACTTATTACTGTAATAGTTACTGCTCTGAAAAAGGAACTAGTTATGTTACCAGTTATGAAATTATAAAAGTAACTAATAATTAGTTACTTTACTTTAAAAACACATTAAAAAGGTTTAGTGTTGTGTTCTGTAGCAACTATCATCATGAAATGTACAATAAAAACAAAATAGACGTTTAGACATTTTGACAGGCATTATTGTATTGTATCGCGCACGTGAGAGTCTGTTTATTTACCTATAAGGCAAGAAGAGCTAATAATAAATACGTCACAGGTTAATTGACCTGCCGAGTGTAAATTGGCACAGAAGTTGACTTTCTCCATAAACAAACTGAACATGAACTGCGTACTTCAAGTTCCATTATTGAATAGGTTTTAAGTTATTGCTTTACACTGGGAGCCACTTAATTCTCCGCAAATATACTTACATACATTTGTCAGCGATGACATCACAGCGTGAGAGCGTAAAAATAGACAAACATATAACAATCCATCCCATAACAGCCGTTTGATGAAAGTAGTTCAATTATACTGAAAAGTGCTTGAATTTTTACATATCTGGGGCAGAGCTGCCGCCGCTTTGTGTGAGGACCAATTACCCACTAGAGGGAGGCAAAGGGGGTCACTGCCCACACACCGGCGCAGGCAAAATATAGGTTAACACGCTGAAGAGTTTTATTGCATCCATTTTATGAGGTATCAAATGGTCTCGACCTGCTCCAGAGACGCAGCGTCTCTGTAACATAATGTAGGACATAAAGACATTACAAATGTCTAATCTGCTAAGAAGTAACATAAGAAGAGACACACGCTTGTCGGTTCAGCGGTCCCCCCTTCTTTATCTTTATCTCATCAGACAGTTCTCGTCCTCTTCCTGCACTTGTCCTCGTATTTCCTGTGTCTGCACTCTCTGATTTGGAACATTGTCCTCTTATGTTCTGCACATCATCACTCATCATCACTCACTTTCTGACTGTCAAGATCAAGCATGGGTAAACTTTTTGACTCACAGGCCACAATTGGTCCTAAAATTGGACACAGGGCAAGACCCAAGCAGAACGGATTGTTTATTTGAATTAAGATAAATGTCATGAAAAAGTTATGTAAAAAACCTAAAATCCTACATTTCTAATATGACGTCATCTACTCGGGAAACGCATTATTGAAGGGAAAAGGCAGAAGTATAATGATTATATATTATAAATTATTTAATTTGGACGAAGGTTGGCGGGCCACACTGAAAAGCTCAACGGGCCGCATCCAGTCCCCGGACCTTAGTTTGCCCATGCCTAGTGAAGATTTTTTATCCATGACTTCTGTGTGTAACCTGATGATTTTACATTCTTGTTTTCACAGGACAGACAAATTGTTAAAAAATACAACAAAATACATTGTAAGAACAAAGGTGTAGTTTTAGTGACACCTACAGAAATTCAGGTTCTCGGAAATCAGTCAAGTTGTTAAAATAGGACTTTGTTAGGCTCCAAATTTATCGAGCATTTTGTGTGTTCCGACATCATGACGTAATAAATACTGGAATGAGTGGCAATACAGGTTGCCACTCATATGCTCTGAGCATACCACTATCAAGACCCACATGACCTGTAGTATGCTAAACATCCGCAGCAATGCAATGCAAGCAATTATCCGACAGTGTGATTTGGGTGGCAGTCGTAGAGACTGTTGTCCCTGTGAGGCTGA
>JAFBJS010008141.1:28199-90521 GCA_016785265.1 Paraplagusia blochii | reverse complement strand
ATTTTCTCAGTGAAGACAACAACAATAAACTCAAAATGATGCAGAGTCAATGATACAAGATTCTAATTTTTTATACTGGTCTGGTAGCAGAAAGTTATAGGTTGTGTGCACCTGAGAAATCTTTGTGTACATGCACTCTTAAGTCGGGTAGGAAGATTTTATAGGTAGGAAAATATTTCAGAACGGAAATTAAATTTTATTGAGAGGTATCTGGTATGTGGCGCAAAAAAGGTTGGTCAACACTGCTCTAAAGGCTCACTGCTTGGTTTTTACAACTGACAATACACATATTTTAGTTAGTTTTCCATCGTAAGTTTACTCTCGTAGGTTAGTAACTCATACAGCAGATCTGTGCAGGATCATATTTTTACAATTTCTTTTGGAAATTAAGTTCGATGCTGGGAGAAGCCTGACATATATTCTCATTGAAGGAAATTTGAATTAAAAAAGACTCTACAGGCGCATCAACTCTCACCGAAACACAATCAGTGCATCTCTAAAGAGGTTAGAAGAAAAAAACCTTCAACGTTGCCATTGAAATGAATCTGTCCTTCCACTGTGCAGTTATTTACAAAACAAACAAAAGATCCTATAAAAATAGACAACATCTCCGGACAATATTTTTCAACATCACCTTCAAGCTCAATCTTCAAACATTGGACCAAATATTGAAGTCACTTTCAACTATAGAAACAATTTCCTGATTTTCAACATCCAGGTGAAGGTCTTCAACACAGGTTCAGATCTGATGTGAGCTTGAAATAAAAAAAAAAAAAAAAGATTTTAATAAATCACAATCCTGTGTGAAACAATGGAATGTGCCTTAAACACCCACAGCAACAGCAGGTCTCACTGATCCAAGTCCAAAATCTTTTCAGGTTCTTCAGGTTCTCTAGGCTGCAGTTCCTGAGGGTTGTCCTTCAGGACAGAAAAAAAAAAATTGATAAAAACGGCCTCTTTATTAAAAATGGAATGACAGCGACTCCACCATTACAACTAGGGACGTCCGATATAACATTTAGCAATAAAGATATTAACCGATATAGGCAGCTAATTTCCCCTGTTATAGAAGTTATAGAAAAATGACACATTTATTTTACCATTTAGTCTGTAACAGTGCATAAAAACGCCTCGTGATTAAATATTAAAATCTTACCCCCACCCCACCCTCACATGACAAGAATTACAGTTTTCTTTCCACAAAAAACTCCAGACCACGGACATTAACTGTAGCATCGATCATTGTAGCTGTCACTTTAAATGACATCATTAATCACGTGCCGGTCAAAGTGTCAGTAGCACTGACTCAGTTCCCCATGAGGAAGTTCAGCGTATTTGCCGAGATCGTGGCTTTGCAGCATCGGCGGAAAAAACGATATCGATATGTTCCGATATAAAAAATTATACTGATATCGGCTCGATATTTATCGGTGGACCGATATATCGATCATCCCTAATTCCAACCATCTCTTCATCATCGCTCACTTATATCTAACAGCAGAACAAAGACCCAATGGCAGTCTGCTGTGGTCACCTGGGTGATGACATCATCGTGTCCTTTTGGTTTGTTTTGCTGCGAGAACTCTACTGAAATATTCCTCCACGAGTGAGGTTTGAACAATTGACCTTGTGGTGTCACTGTGTGGGACTCTCTCCACTGAGACAAGGCTGAGTTTTTGCAAACGTAAGAGTCACAGCCATAAAAAGACCATAATAATCTGCAGTAACTGCTGAGTCGAGAAGATAAACTCGATAAGAGAAGATATCTCCAACAAACTGGGATTTACTTTTACCCATGTTCAGAATGCAGCGCCATCTGTCGACCACATTTGATATAAGTTTTGTTTTATTGTGTTCTGCATTTTCAAAGGCTGTTCAATGAATTTAATACGTGCTGATGGCCTCACGATCGATTGAAGTGGGAGGAGAAAGGAGTGTCTCACGTCCCTCCTGTTGGGCGGACCAAGGTTCATACCAGTGGTTGGGTGGGCACTGGTGGGTGGTAACAGTCATGGTCACAGTGGTTTTGGTCACACGCCTCTTTGATGTGTCCAACTGGTTGTTAAGGGAGAATCTTTTGGGAAAAATCTATCGATGTCATATCTGAAACTAACATTTTCCTTATTGACAGACTACAATATTGACTCTTATTGTTGTCTCTGAGATGTGACAGTAGTTGGTGGTCAGTCCTAACGTCCACCCACTCTTCATTCAGTCAGTGAACGTCACAGGAAGTGACATCAGGTCATTGTAGGCCACCATAGACTCTTTGATTGTGGGCAGCACAGGTTTTTTAAAGAACGAAATAAAACGGTATTAAAATACCAAAAGTTTCCGGTTTTCGGTCCTTGAAACGGTTTGAAGCCCTGATTTTTACAAATGTTTCGAGTTATGTTTTAAATAGGAAGTTGCTTCTGAGGGCGGGCTTTTGGAGTCGACTCAACCCCTGCATTTTTCCTTTGTAGGTTTTTTTTTAGTTTCAAAAAGATTTTTCAACCACATTCAACATGATCAAACGTACCCCGAATGGTTCAGAGAAGGCCTTGGAGCCACTGTACAGTGGGTTGGGGATGGACACCAGGGTGGGTTTGGAATGGCCCCCTGCTGAACCGTCCTCGTCCTCATTCTGTTAGTGATAGAAGACGAGAAGAACAACCAGTCAATAAGTCAACACGAGTTTTACTTTTTATCCAAATTGTTCTTTATCCAAAATGTATTTTTATTCAATGATTCCTAGTGTAAAAACAAAGCTTCGAGCAGATGCGGCCACATGTCAATAGATCCTGAACAGAAGTTCATCCTAATATTAAATTTGTGTCTTACTCTGAAGTAGTGGAAGCGAAAGGCATCACTCTTGTGTTTAAAGATATAGTAGCCAAGCACGGCTAACACACACGCCAGCAACAAGGACACCAATATGGCCGACACTGTTCCAGCGGTGTAGGCGTGGCCTACGGAATCGTGGTAGATCTGATGGTGAAGAAAATGACAAACAAACAGAGATAAAAAAAAGAGAAGTTTGAAGAAAAAAAATAAATCTCTTATTTTATATGTAACCAGTAGGAGGCGTATACTACAATTTCCAACATTAGTCCAAAAGCATGGAGAATCACATGAAGTGAAATGATCCAAAATAAATCTTCATTTAATGCATTCTCCCATCATGCCCTTCCATGTTGACTGGTGAAAACACAGTCCTTCAGCCCAGGCTGTTGAAACACTTTTCTTCATCAACATCCAAACTGTTTTCTTCCTCAGTTCATCAGTTTCAAGGTCAGGCTGCAGAAACAGAATGTTTGTCTGCAGCGACGGGTGACACCATGACTTACACTGGGGGGCGGTGCAGTCAGTGGGGCCTGGATGACATGAATGA
Source organism: Paraplagusia blochii (assembly GCA_016785265.1). Taxonomy (NCBI): domain Eukaryota; kingdom Metazoa; phylum Chordata; class Actinopteri; order Pleuronectiformes; family Cynoglossidae; genus Paraplagusia; species Paraplagusia blochii. The sequence continues at coordinate 87,148 of JAFBJS010008141.1, read as the reverse complement.
TCCCATTTACAGCAGGAATATCCCATTCCAACAGCAGCTGTTTATCCACCATCTTGTAGGTCTGTCACAACACACAAAACACATGGGAAAAAACTCAAAAAACCTTTTAAATGGAGTCAATTATTTTTGGCCAACAAAACCATATCAAGAAGGTTGTTAGAAACAAAATAACACAGTCACTGATCCAAGATTGATTCAACTTTTTATACCAGTCTGGTAGCAGAAAATTATAGGCTGTGTGCACTTGAGAAATCATTGTTGTGCCCATGCACAGTTAATTCGGATAGGAAGATTTTATGGGTAGGAAAATATTTCAGAACACTGGAGATTTCATTTTATTAAGGGGTATTTTTCTGCCACAACTTAACGACTGGTGTTGAAAAAAGTACCAGAGATTTAACCGGTCCGTGGCGCAAAAAATGTTGTGGACCACTGGTCTAGACCAGTCCCTTCACCACTGCACAAAGGTGTGGAAGAGTTTTTTTGGTCCCACCTTTTTATTCCTGATGTAAATGAGCAGTATAGTATAGTACAATATAGTATAGTACAGCTATTGTATCCTTTCACCATGAAAGAATACAATGTGGTTTTGTATATTTAAGTCTTACTTCAACATTTTTTACACATTTTTGAGCACCATTTAAGGTCCATAAACATAACAAGAATTCGCACATAAGGTGCAAAACATTATAAGGCATTTAACACAAATTATAGGTTTTGTTTTATATGGTCTGTAATATAATATATGGTCTGTAATTATATGGTCTGTAAAGAACAGTGAATACTCCTTATCAAGGCTCTGTAGTCGTAGTGCAGCCTTGGCCTGCAACAAGGCCTAAAAAAGCTTTTTTTTTGGTGTGGGAATAAAAACACCGGCTCCAAACTCCATAAAAACCTTGCAGGCGCACTGGACATGCCCTGGTGTTCAAGGAAAGAAAAGAAAGAAAATTTTAACCAATTATGTTTAGTATTTAACTGGGGCAGTTGTGGACTAGTGGTTAAGGAACTGGCTTGAATCACTGGACATGGCACCGTCCAGACACACAGGTTTATTTGTTCAGAAAACACTGGGAAAAATAGTGTTTTTAAGTTACTGAGTTTAGGGTTAGATATTTAACCCTTGCTAAAAACATAAGTCATGAACGACGTAGATAAGAGATGAATTAGGAATTCCTTGTTTGTTTCTGACCTCGTTCTCTCCATGAGTGACCGTCAGATTGACACCGAGCCATGAGGCGATTGGTTCTTCGTGTCTGAGATCCTTGAATGCTCTGCTGTGATTGGCTGTGATGTGGTACTCCAGATCTCTAGCAGACAGAGTCTAAATGCAGTGAAAAAACAGAAGTTGGTTCCTTTGTCTTACAGTAATTTTACACTGACAAGGACAAGGACAAGTTTTTTCAAGATTTGCAATACAACCTGTGATTATTTTTTTTCCCCATGGTCACAGATTTCTCCATAAATTCAAGATATTGAAATTAGGCATAAAGTTACCAGGCAGAGTAGTGTATTATATGCAAACATTTATATTGACAATTCCCATCAACTGTTGGTTGATCGATTCTTGTTTTTGGAATCACCTGGTTTGGCTTGAAGCCTTTATCATGTGGAACAAACAGTGTGGCCTTGGACGTCCTGTGGGACAGAAAGTCAACAATCTGTTTCCCGCCCGGTGCTGAGGCGCTGTAATCCAACAGCAGCTTCAGAGAAACACACACAGACGTGAGCTCATCTCATCACATAAATCATTTAGGGGAAAAAAGCTGAGGTGCTCAGTTCAGTGCGTTTCACCTTATAGAATGTGGAGACGCTGCTATAAGTTGCAAGGACGTCCGTTAAGACGCCGTTGCAGAAATCACCGTCTCCGATGTAGCCGTCCGGACAAGAACAAGACACGTCTGCATTAGACAGGAAAACTCAGATTAGGAGCAGTGGAGATTCCTCTGATCTGATGATCTGAGGAGTAGAATTTAAGGGAAAGGGAAACAAAGATGGTACTTTGATTGTTCTCGCCTGGCACTACCTGCAGTCCTGTAGCAGTAGGCGTCGTACTTGCTGCTCTGGTCCACAGGATCTTTGTAAATAACCAGGCCCACGTGGTTGTCTCCACATTTGACCGAGGGGAAGCGCGTCGGGTATCCCACCTTTCCTCCATCGATCCAGCCGGCCACGCACAGATGCATCCCCATCTGTCCAGACAATAGAAGGTAGTGAACGTGGTAGAGGTGACTGGTCACATGCTCTGACAATTTCCTGCCTCAGATAAAAAGGCATTTTACCTGTTGTGCATCTCCCAGTTGTTTGAAGGTCACCAATGTGGCTCCATCAGCCTGGCAGGCAGCAATGGCCTGACTGTAGTTCATTTTGTATTTTCCCTCTGGAGAACGTAGATGGTACACTCCAGCTGTCTTGGCTGAAGCACAAAACAACGTTACCTTGACATTTAACATATGAGGGAAAAAGTGAGCAGGAATTGAAGAAAATCATTGTTTTTTAGTCAACTAGAACCAAGTTAGTGACAAGTATCACAAAATGTTACAACCCTTCTACAAAAAGAAAAGAAATCCAAGTTTTCTACCATGATAGTGGAGATCCTTGCAGATTGCAACTGGATGGCAGTTTCCATTATCGGTCAAGCAACGATCACTAGGGGGCACCACCTTCTCAAGACACTGGACTCCATTACCAACGTATCCCGGCAGGCACTCACACTCACGCTGATTCTATGAAAACCAAATTATTTAATCATCAAACCAAATTGACTTTGAATTTAACATATTTTTGAAAACGTAATGATATTACCTATTATATCAGATATTGCTAACTTATTTAACTAACTGCAAAACCTCTGTAATGAAATTTACAGCAGGGATTCTGGACAAAAGACGAATCTGTTTCACAACAGCCTTAGTTATTCGATCGCGATTGCATTTTCCTCATTTAAAATAACTAAAAGAACAGAGGAGGAGACGTCAGGTTCTGACAAATCTCCAAGGCTTAAACAAACTTCAAATTTCTACCATAAAGCCAGAGAAGACTTACTGCACCAGTGAACTTGCAGGAGGCAAAGTCACTGCAGCCGCCATTGACCTCCTTAACACACCTGAAATAGAAGAACCAAACAGCAGTCTGATGTTACCACTGTAGCTCCTAATGTAAAGTCCTTGACACACAATGAAAAAGAGAAATGGGAAGAAAAAAAAGCAGAAAAAATAAGAATGTGGTTTTAAGGCCTGATGTTCTCACCTGTTGATAGGATCACAGTCGAAACCATCACCGTCGTAATCACTTTGACATGTGCAGTTAACGACCAGTCCTGTCTGGGTACAGTTTGCGTTTTGGTGACACCCTCCGTTATACTTTGAGCACAGGTCTGGAGCTGCAAAGTAAAACATAATCTCAACATGTAAATACTTTATTTTTGTAATCCGTAACTTTATTCGTTTCAGTACGCCTCTTTGCAGATGATATTATCCTTATTATTTCTCTCTGTTAGGCATATAGACCAGTGTTCCCCAACTTTTTTTTGTGCCACGGACAGGTTTTATGTCTCGTACTACTTTCACGGACCAGTCATTCAGTTGTGGCAGATTAATACCCCTAATAAAAGTAAATTTCCGGTATTCAGAAATATTTTCCTAAAATCTTCCTACCCAAATGACCCCACAACAAGGGTTTCTCAAGTGCACACAGCCTGTAATTTTCTGCTACCAGACTGATATAAAATCTTGTATCAATGACTCTGCGTCATTTTGAATTTATTGTCGTTTTCTTCACTGAGAAAATATTTCCTAATCAAATATAGTTGCATATTCTAGCCATCCTATTGGTCAGTTCTTTTGTTGATATGCTCCTCCAGACACTCAGCATCTAAGAAAACACTCACGTGGTAGTGCACTACAGGTGGTGCCGTTTCCTTCAAACCCAGCCTTGCAAAGACACTGGCCCTGCACACAGTCGGCCTGTGCGTGACACTTTCTGCAGCCTTCTGGGACTGAACCTGTTGAAACACATGGATAATTAATAATTCAAAGGAGAAAGATGAAGCGTCATGAACGTATATTCACATAATCAAGTTGGGATTTAACAATCAAAGAAGAACAAACTGTCTCTAATCTTATACACATTTATATTCTATAGTCACAACAAAATCAAATATTACATCGACTGGTAATTTGGTCCTTCCTTTGTCTCCTACCTGGTAGCTCCATCTCTAGGTTCATTCTTCTACCAACGTGTATCCACTGTCCCTCCTCTGAACATGTCCAAGCCATCTCAAACTGTCTTCTCCAGCTTTTTCTCCAAACTTTATCTCTCTGTAGTTGTTACACTTCTGCACATCACCCTTCTTATAAATTGGAACCAGAACATTTTTCCTCCACCCATCAGGCATCCTGTCAGTCTCTAATATTCAGTTAAACAACCCAGACAGAAAATGTAATACCACTTCCCCTAAGCACTTCCATACCTCCACTGGTGTGTCATCAGGCCAACCTGCCTTTCCACTCTTCATCCTCTTCAGAGCATTTCTTACAGACAAGAACCAGAACCAAAAACTATTCCCTTTCATTTTCCTCATCTAAGAACTCCTTAAAGTCCTCCCACCATCTTCTCAGAGCTTTTTCCTCGCTACATTCCATCTCTGTCCTTAATCCACCTCACCTGCTGCACATTTCTCTGTCTCATCAATCTGTCTAAATTCCGTTTCCGTCCTTTGTGCCTAATCTTTTGCCTTTTGTTTGGTTTTTACCACTTCCCTCTTCACCTCCTTTGTCCTCTCTTTGCAATCAATTCCCTTCTGTCCTCTCGACAACAATAACAACAATAATAACAATAATGCTGCCAATTAAATAAGACAACAAAATAATTGTGTTTCTACTTCTGCTATGGTTTCCTTAGTATCATAGAGTATTTTAGAGTAGACACTTACCAATTTTATTCTGACAGTTGTCCCCCTCCCAGCCTGGCCTACAGTCACACTTTCCAGAACCTTCAATGCCATCATCACAATATGCCTGCTTTCCACACTGACAGGCTGATGAAGAAGAAAAAAGGCTTATTTTACAAAATTATTTTTTGTTAGATATGCATTTTATACAAATTAAACCCAATAACTATAATACACAATAAATAATATCAATTACTTTTGATCGGTTTATTATGGGCCTTACAAGTGAAATAATAAAGGACTTCTGGACGATCTCTTCACAAATAACTAACAACAACAGCGCCTCCTGCGTCTAATCATGCTAATTGCAGACCCTTCAACTGTTGAATGTTTGGGTGAGTCTAAATGGGGGACAGCTGGCAGGCCCGTCCTGAGCACGATGTTCAACCAGCTATGTGATTCAGAAGTGATGGTGAGTGTGGAGCATTGCCATGGCGACAGACTGCCAGAGAGACAGAGTGACACATCATTTTTAGGTGAGTTGGGCGGGGTTACAGACAATTTTGAAAGTTTGTTAACTTCTCAGATGTCAGTCCTGTTCAGAACCTGCAGCAGAATCCCGCTGAGCCACGGCTGTGCTCCGTGGTGAAGTGGTAAGAAATAATCTGATCCATCACTTGAAGGAGGTGTATAATTCACTATTAGACTTAGATGAAATGAGAAAAATTGTCAAAATTGAAATAAAAAAAAGATAAATAATGGTAGATTTTAAGCCATGGTTATTGCAGGAAGTCAAAGCGGTCCTCAACAGGAAGAAGGAAACCTTCAGGAATAACAACAAGGAGGAAATGAGAACTGCACAGAGGGAGGTGGAGCGCTGCCTGGAGGATGCTAAGCACACACACACACACACAGGAGGAAATTGGAGCAGAAGCTGAAGGAGAACAACATACAGGAGGTCTGAGTTGGTCTGAGTTGGTGTGAGAAACATAAAGTTAAGACCTGCTTAAGCCGGTTCTTTCTTCCAGTACCACAGCTGCGTATGAATCACCGCGTATGAATCACAGTGGTGATTAGTTCACGGCCCAAGACTCATGTTCTCACAGTAAAACAATTGTCACTTTACCTGTGCAGTTGGGACCAAAATAGCCAGAAAAGCACCGTCCACACCCTCTTCCTCTAAAGCCTTGAGAGCACCTACAGGTTCCAGAACCGCTCACACCGTCATCGCACACTCCGTGATTGTTACATGGAGACTCAACACCACCTGGGCAGACTGAGAGGGAGAGAAGACGCAGGGTGAACTTAACGTTTCTGACACTGAATATTTCTTTATTTCTTCTCACCTTGACAATCTCGGCCATAGTGATTTTTACAGCACTTTTTGACCCACGTTGTGTACTGACACACCCTTTGACATTGTCTTCCGTAAAGACTGCTGCGGCGAGCGTACCAGCGACCGTAGCCTCCATAGCTGGAACAACGCTCTGTTTTATCCTGCGACAAATGAAAAGGTATGAAAACAAACTGTTAAAGCGGTGAATATTGATATTTTACAGAAGGTTCTTTAACAATGTCTTACCGTATCAAAGTGTTTGTCAGGACAAGGTGGAGGTGAAAGGCAGTTTCCACAGCGTCCCTGAGACATTTGAACAAAAATTCCTATATTTAATGTGTCGTGGATTTTTGATAGGAATAAAAATCAACTCTTTAAAAGAGAAAACTGCATGGGGTGGATTTTTGATTTTGAGGTCAATCATCACCCTGGTCAGGACCCTTTCACTTGTGACTGTGCAGTTCAGCAGACTGTGATTTTCATGTGTGTTATGAGACATTTTCGTCTCTAAAAGACAAGCTAGAACAGGGATCTCAAACAAACTTACATTTCTTGTCATGTTTCCAATGTTATCACATCGCGCTCCCAGGTCAGGTGGCTCCAGCAGTTGGTCGATGCCGTAGGCAATTCCTTCTTTAAAGTGTAGGTGGCGCTCCACCACCTTGGCTGCATTATCATTTATCATTATAGACCCCTAAAGAAATGAAACACACGTATTTGGTCATGTGTGACTTTATAGAATAATAGAAAACAAAGCTTCAACATTTTATAATGAATGTTGCTTTGAATCATGGGATTGGATCAAAAACAAGTAGGAAAACAAACCCCATACTTCTGGTGTTTTACTAAATAATTCTTCTCTTCATTTGGTTTGATAGAAACACGTCACAGTGATTTGCATAGACTCATAGTAGGAAACATTATTTCTCTGCTCCAGTGTGTATTTTCTCACCACAACAGTCCTGTCACATCTGTATCTGATGGTAGAGCCGTGCATGGAGTCCAGGGACATGAACCGAAGGCCTTTACTGACAGCCATAGAAAGGACCTACATGTATGAGAGACTTAGTTAAAAGTCGAGTTGTTTTATACAAAGAAACTGTAATAGGAAATGAAGAAGTTATGCCAACGGGATTAAGCAAGTCCAAAGTTTTGTGAGTTACACTGCAGCCTGTTTTTTTTACTCTGTACTATTTACAATAATATAAAATAAACAGTAAAAAATGGAGCAAAAACCAAAAAGAAACTTAAATGTTACTGCTGCTGCACACCTAACCATTTCTCAAGGGAGAATTGGGGGTTAGGAGATTGGGGTCCAAATGTGGGGATGCAGATGTTTCCCTTCCTAATAAAAGGAGATTAATATACGTACTGATGTAAAAACTCTCTTTTGCTTTTATTTCGCAGATTTTCTTGGAACGCAACAACCGCCAACTATTTCTCATAAATGGTTGTCATACCTTTGTGTTTCGTATCATGTGAGCCTTGATGATGGACGCCAGTTCATCTACATGGTCAGGGCTGGACAGCCAGCGCTTTCGTTCTGCTGACAGGGAGTTTATGGCTTGGTCTGTCGGCCAAAACATGGTGAATGGCTGCAAGATGGATAGCTGAATCATTGGAAGCAGCCCTGCATCCTAGAGAGGGGAAAAGCACACAACATTTTTGTAGTGTTGAAGAACACAGAGTTCTCCCACCAGAGTGTGATGTCAGAATATGCCCTGTCATCTTGCTTTACCTCCACAAGGGTGTAGAAGCGGCTGTACCCATAAACCTGAGCAGCTTCTGTGAAGTCCATCTAAAAGACGGAGGTAGAGAAAGTGGTCAGCCTTTATTATAATCTCACCGCTCATTGATGTTGTTGGTGAAACCAACTTTGTTGTACTCCAGACGAGGTTTGTCCTGCAGCATGTAGGGCGTCAGCAGTTTGTCGATGTGATGGATGACTCCATTGGCCACTGTGTAATCGCTCTTTACAATCCTGGAGCTGTTGTTTATCCAAACTGAACCCTGCAGGTGAAGGGACAGTTGTGGAGAGAGAATATTATAAGAACATTAAGATTGTTCTGTACATAATATGACCTTTATAAATAGACTGATGAATAGAGTGACTGAATTAATCCTTAGGATTTAGCTAAATCCTTCAGTGTAAACATTGAATGCTGTAGTCTGTCTTTCTTTAGTGTTATTTATGGCTTTATGGAAACGAGCCTTTTCATTAATGCACATTTTCCCTTTATAGCAAATGAAAGATAAAGAAAAAACAATACGTATCAAACACATGATTCAATGTTGTCCAGTGCTTCACAATGTCAGTCTGTGTTTGGAGAATTTTCAACATCAGGGACAACATCTTAATAAGGTAAGATGTGGTGTTTTGCAGGTCAAGCCATCTAATTAAACAAGGCATAGAAAACTGTATATAGCATTGTGTTAAAAACATAGAAATAGTGCTACAACATTTTAATTTTAAAGCCTCTGATCCATTTCCATTTAGTTGCCAGTTAAATTTAATTTATCATCATTACTTCATATTATTTTTGTATTTTAAATGTAGTTTGATTGATGTATTGTCCAATGATATGAGAAAGTATTTCATTGTGTCCCCACTCAACACAGTAAATATAGGAATAAAAAAAAATCCCTTTGTTTTGGATACATTAGTACAAATTAAAAAAATTAAGTATCCTTAGAGTTGATAGCTAGGCTATATAAAGATGGAGCTCAGAGTCATGACTGCTTTGAAGGAAGGTGGTTACCTCCAGGGGAAAAAGGAAGACTGTAGCTGATGATTGTAGATGGTGATTTGTGAATTACCTGCTGGTGGCTGAAGGACAGTGTGTGTCCTGAAATGGAAACAGCTTGATCCAATAATTTCAGACCAATAATGGGCAGGACTTCACAGGAGACACCATGATAATAGATCAGGTCTAGGAGACGTCCAGAAGACTGCCAGTCTTTAACCTACACAGGGACATCACACACGGAGAGAATGAGTAAAAATCCATAGCATCATATCTATTACTGTCATCTGTCGGAGACTGTACTGAGCAACGTTGATGGAGAACTCACAGTGGACATGTTGTTGGTCTCTGACAGTGGGACAAACACAGTGAACTCTCCATTGTCAAAAACAGGTCGCTGGAATCCTATCTGGCACGCGGTGCAAAAGTTGGAATGTTTGGTCATCAATACATTAAATACTTCTGAATAAATTTGACCAATGAAGAAGTACTCACAGTGCTTGACCGCTGGGACTCTGGAGAACCATCTAAACTTTGGGAGAGCTGAAAGGACATTGGTGGAGAAAAGGTTTTAATGTTTATATTTGTTGTCTCAAGTTTTTCTCGAAGTTTTTCATTATTCTCTGCCAGTTTGTCTCCAGTTCCTTGGTTTTAGATATCGCACTAACATTCAAGAGTGCAGGGCTTTATGGGAAACTTGATCAAACCAACAAACTTCTCCTTCAGGGACAAAATCCTCATTTGCATCTTATGAAGGACAGGGCATCTAAAAGTGTGTCATGGAACTTTCATTGCAAATAAATCTATGTTCAGTTCATACCTGAAAACTTTGAATTCTGAATATGAAATCATAAAATATATATCAACTTCATGGACAGTGACTCACTTGGATCATCGCTTGAAAGAAACTGTTCTCAGGCTTCTGGGAGATTTCCTGTGAGGTAAGCAAACAACAACAAAACAACATTCCTGTAAGAGTTGTTGAGCAAAGATGACAGATTGTTGAAAAAGTCACAGAACTTTTTCTGACCTTGGATACTTTCCCCCTGCAGTCGTAGCCGTCGCCGACAAAGTTTACCAAGCAGGTGCAGTTCAACTGGCCTGAAGAGAACTGGCACCGGGCATATTTACTACAGCCGCCATTTCCCTGCTCAATAAACACAGTGACACAGACTAGTACAGTTATGTTTGATGTACGGTTCTCAACAAAAATGACCAAACTTTGTCTGACAAATGGGGTTACTCTCTGGCTCAGGGTGAGGTCGACAGACGGCCAGTTTATTGCAGGACAACATTTGGAGACAAACACCCATTTATACCAATTTTGAATGTCCCTTAATCTTAATCGTTCTTTCTAATTTTTGGACTAAAAACTTCAACAAAAGCCTATCACACATTTGGAGACCATGCAAACTCCACTACAATACATGTCAGTGTGTATCTATGTATCTGTACAGTGTAAACAACCAACATTGATCATATAATGATAACGATATAATGTTATGTATTAAAACAACTCTTTGCCAACATCCACTCTAACTAACTGCACTGAGGCCTCTTAGACAAAAATTAAAGACTAATTCAAATGTCAGTGTTTAAAAATGTCAAACACTATAACATCTCACAGAAACGTACCCGCAGACAGGGATTGACTGGAAAACAGTGCCTTCCAGATCCTATAAAGCCCAGGTGACACTTACAGGCAGTCTGGAATGAGCACAGAAGAATAAAAATAATTATTAAATCAATTACTTCAACTTTATTCACATCCCATTACATAAGCTATTGATTAACAAACCACTAAATAATTTATGGTCCCTCTTAGACTTCTTGGGACAAATCAACATTTCTGAACTGTAGCCACTGCATTTATTAATGTGTCTCTGTTGTTTCTATTTGGGTCTCTTCATGGATTTATATGGACGAGGAAAAGGCGACAAAAACATATTTTACAGCTTGTTATTATTGAAATTAGAATGGAGCAGAAATGTCCTCAGGGTCACAGAGTTCCTCAAGATGATTCCAATTAACTAATCTGTGGTTAAAAACAAGGCAAAGACGTGCTTTCTCTGTTGCTGTTAATATGTATATGATCACCAATATATATATATTTTAATAAATATACTTTATAATTAGAATTAATACACTGTGTTCTTTATAATGACTTTTTACCAAAGACCTGTGTCATCTTACAATGTTTGGTCCAGCTCTGATACACTCAGCAAACTTGTGACAGCCTCCATTGTTGACCTGACAGCCATCGATCTCTGTGAACACAACAACAAAACACAACACAACAACAACTGTTTCATTGAGGAAAATATTTTCATCTCCCAAATATGGGCTTCTTTCATTTCAGCTGTATACTGTAGCTCTCTCAATACAATACAATGCATGTTTGTAAGGTGAGTAGTCAGGACTGAAGGTAACAGACCCAGGCAGACGACCCCGTCTCCAGTGTAGCCCTCTTTACAGGTGCAGCTCCTCTCTCCAGCTGAGAGCTTCACACAGACGGCAAACTCTGAACATCCACCATTATGTATGCTGCACATGTCCAGCTCTGACCAAGACACAGAGAAGTCAAAGTCAGATTATATGTCAGATATGTACAGCTCCGGCTTGTGTGTGTGTGTGTGTGCGTGTCCTCACCTTTGCAGTAGGTTCCGTTACCTTCATGTCCAGCTGTACACACACACATAGCAGCTGCTCCCTGTAAACCTGTAATACAACTGCAGCAAATGACAAACACATTACCTGTTGGATTAGACATTTTATGAAATAGTGACATTTATATCTGCTACAGATAATCCTAAAATGTTTGAAAACATTTTTATAGAACAAGTCTGACTGCAGTGTTATATATGCTGACTACATATCAATACTAACACATTATTACTAATTATTAACGAAAAATTTTGTTTTTTTCAAATGTTTAACCAGAGATAAGAGAAAATACTTTGGGAGCAATGAAAAAAAAATATGTGTCATTAAATTGCATTCTCCTTTCATTTGGCCTGTCCCTTTTGCCCACAGTGAATCATCCTTTTCCATCTCCTCCTGTTCTCTCCATCTTCTACTCCGACTCCAACTACCTCCATGTCCTCCCTCACTGCATCCATCAATCTCCTCTTTGTCTCCTACCTGGTAGCTCCATCTCTAGGATCATTCTTCTACCAATGTATCCACTGTCCCTCCTCTGAACATGTCCAAATCATCTCAATCTGTTTTCTCTGTCTTTTTTTTCCAAACCTTCCTGTCTGTGTTGTCCCTCTAATCACCTCATTCCTGATCCTGTCCATCCTTGTCTCTCCTAAAGAGAATCTCAGCATCTTTAACTCCTCCAACTGTCTCTTATACACATCTTCTAATCCATCCATCATGGCTGGTCTCTCCACCGTCCCTCCACCTTAGCTGACTCTCTTCTATCTCAGATCACTCCTGACTCTTTTCTCCAGTTGTTCCAACCTGACTCCACTCTATTCTTCTCCTCTGTTCCACAGTTTCCACTGCCATGAACAGTGGAACAAAATTTTGTGAGAAAGGATTAAAAGAAAAAGAAAATGAGTTTTACTGAGGGAGATAAAGAAGAACCACGTTGTAGAGAGAAAATGCTGTATAAAGTATAAAAGATCAGGACTTACTTGGCGTTTTCATCACACACTCCTCCACAGGCGTCATCTTTGATCTCTGTGAAAGGTGAACACACACACATAAATATATATGTATATACATATGTATATATATGTATATAGATTTGTGGGGAGTAGTGCACTTTTGTGTCATACCTGTGGAGCAGGAAGCTCCTTTCCAACCTTTATAACACACACACCGGCCACTTCCTCTAAGTCCATCGTCACACTTGCCATGGTCACAAACGCATTCTGAAACACACAACAACACTATGTATTTGTTGATGCAGTTTATTGATTATTTCTTGTCTGCATATTTCAGATTTGCAGCATTTGTTCCAAAAAAAGATAAACAAGTTTCCCTGTTCATTCGACAGGCTTCTGGATGAGATCTTAACATCTTTGAGACACCAAATATGTCCAGTTGCTCTTAAAGTAAATATTTTTGGATTAAATTGCCTGGATGACCGAGAACCTACACAGACAGATTCAATTTGTTGTTTCTTGTTCCACATTATTCTTTTAACTAAGATTTCTCATTGAAGCAAGTTTTGCGTCCTATTCCTGATTTGGACATGTGACATCGTGCCTTAATATGCATCCAGTCTAAGGTCACGAACAAAAATTAAGGACATCAGGATCTTCAGTAAAAATGTAATAACCGCTGGTAGATATGCTTCACAGCAGGAAGCTATGAAGTGCGGAAGCATGTTCTCACCCGACGAACAGTTGACGCCGTATCTCCCGGGTTCACAATCCTCACATGCGGTGCCATGGAAACCCTCATAACAACGGCACTCCCCGTTGCCGAAGATACCATCCTGACACTCCCCGTGATTCGAGCACCAACTGCCAACATCTCCAGGGCATTTGAAGCACTCATGGCCAAAGTAACCAGGGCAGCAGGAGATGTCCTTAATAACATGAACATTTAGGTCAGTATTATATCACCGGCTTTTGGTGATTCATGTCCAAAACAATGGTAAAATATTTTACAAATATTTTGTGAGTTGGCCAGGCAAGCTTCTGGTGTAAATGCTTTAGACTTTCGGTGCTGACAGAGTTAAGAGAACCCTTTATCACCACACAATTTATTACATTTTACTCTTCTGCCGCACCACAAAGATGATACTTTACTTTATTCCAAAATTCACACTCACTTAAAAACTGTGAACATACCCTGGTCTCAGTGACACATTTGATGGTACAACCATCCACCCACTTGTTCCTGGAAAGAACCCTTGAGTTGTATTTACAGTTGGGGTGCATTCTGGGAGGAAATTCACTTCTGATCTGCCGAGGAAAAGCACAAAAAAGGTCATCAAAGCATCACCTTGTGGTGTTGTACAATAGTACACAGTTGCATGAGTCTAACCAGTCCAATTAAAAAGTTTTGCTTTGCTATTCTGATTGTTTGTAGCACAAAAATCTAAAGTTTTCCTTTGTTTTTCTGTTCTAGACACTGTAAAACTTACTGGTGTTCCCGTGGAGTTGCACTTAGGTGGTCCATCACAGTCTGTACACAAACCCTGCAGACAATTACAATCAGAATGAGATTTACTAGACTGAACCCAGAGGGGAAATTATTACAGGAAATCCGCCAACGATTTGCTATAAATGTTGGAGATGTGTAGAAAATATTTAGGAGTACTATCACTGGTGAGTGAAAGAGAGTCAATACTAATCTTACCTACATGTTTACACAACATGTGGAAATGAGAACTGTAGTGTGTTATGAAATCTAATTTAAAAACTCAAATAAGTTGCAATAACGTGAATATCAATGTTTTACTTTTTAAAAGAACCAGCTCTTCTGTCATCCATCCATTCATCCAACATACTACTGTACATGGACCCAGATTCCATTCCATACCTCGACCTGCAGAATGACTGGTCTGCTGCATCTGTTGCGACGAGGTTTAAGAACCTGAGGGATCATCATGATGACACCGTACTGTGTTTCAGTAAAAGAGCCGTCCAAGGGAACATCATTTACAAATGTCTAGGGGACAAGAAACAAGTTAAAGTCGCTGGTCTCCACCTGGACAATAACAAGACACACAAGTCCACGTTCCTTATATTCACACATCTTTGTTGCAGTGATACATTTACTACAGAACTAATAATGAACTTTATGTAGGAATTTAATCTAGTCAGTTGGAACAAATAATTAAGTTTTGCAATATATTAATTTATTCTTGTATTATTTTTATTTCATTATTCGTCCTGTTGTCATTAATTCTGATTCTGAGCGACATTTTATTCTGAAAAATGATCAGATTTCCTGTGCCAGATCTGACTCTTGCTTGATACATGAGATACATGAGTCTTACCTATATCTGATACCTTCCTAAAAGCTCTGCTCTGGCCAGTAATACATAATACAACAGAGTATGTGTGAGCATGTGCAGGAGGAGAGTTTGCACCTGGTTCTTGTCGTTGAAATGGAAGTGGACCTGATAGTCCTGACCAAGCAGAGTGCTTTTCAGGGTGGCATCTGACAGGAAGTCAGGATAGAGCAGCTCATTGGGAATTACATGGTAATTCATCACATCCAATTCCTGGAGACAGGCAGAAATAAAATGTATATTAAACATTATGTAGTGATTTTAATAACTTAAATATGAGAGTTTAAGGCCTGGACATAAAGGAGGATTCACACCACTCAAACTGAAAGGTTGAGTTTGTTATAACTGACATAATGAACTGAGAAACTTTGAAATTAATGTTTTAATTAATCAACAGTGTTGAGGATGTAGCTGGGCTCTGGGAAAACTCTGAGAAAAACCTACCAGGATGGAGGAGCTGGTCTCAGTGAGGTGCTCCCTGATGGCATTTTCTGTTGGTATCAACAGTGTGTAATCCTTTGCGCCTAATGTCTTCGACAAGTTGTGCGTCTGTAGTAAGAAATGTACAAAAAATGGAAAAATATAGTGTCTCTGGATTACGTCAGTGTGAAACAGAACACACTCTCTCACCAGAGCATATTGTCTGAAGAGGGTAAAGTTGGAGGAGGAGTTGAGGAGGTCCATCAGAGTGGGAGGCTCAGGAGGGAGGTCTGACTGCGGTGGTATCATAACCTGACCACAGACCAACACAGATACACATGCTTTTTGCACCATGATATTGACCAAAATATGTAACACATACATAAACATATATTATTATTTATCTGCAAGTTTTTGGAGAAAGTCCGTTACCGTGTTGGTCACGTAAAAGTATCCGTTAGTCGCAGGAAGCTCTTTATACACAGGAGCCTTTCCAACAGTGATAGTCTGAGACAAAACAAACACAAATGCATGTGTTGTATTTATCATATATATATGCATATGTATATATATATATATATATGTTACAGATCTGTACAGACATACAGAGAGAGATGAGTCTGTGCACGTCAAACATTGAATCATCAATACTTGAGGTTCAAAAATGTCTGCAAACGAGTCTCAACCTGTGCATCATGGCAGACAGAGTCGGTGTAACAAGATTGCTCCTAACTCTACATTATATGATATGATATGATATGATATGATATGATATTATACTAGATAGAACTTTATTATCCCCTGGGGAGTTCCCTTTGGGAAATCAAAGTAATTATTACCCTGTGACTATATGGGACGTCCTACTATTTATGTTTGATCAAATAATCATGACTAATCTGATCAAAATCTCGTCAATTTCTTTATCAATATCATCACCTTAAAAAATAATACTTCATAGAATTTTTTGTATAAAACTGCATTTAATTGTGTTATGGCCATTCACTGTGAGTCTTACTTACTCCAGTGATGTTTCTAACTTCCCAGTATGTCAGTGGGTTAAGGGTGGGGACTTTGCTGCCCACCAGTCTACGCAGATCCTCTATGGAGTAAATACCACGCAGGATGTGTGCCCTGAATAACAAAAGAAAAAAAATGATAAAGACTTTGACCACATCTACATTAAACTCCAAAGCCAGTCACTATTTTATGTTTGTTTTATGCTGTGGTTGATCTTTACCTATTTTCCGGACCACAAGAACATTAACATTAACATGTTAAATGTGTGTCAGTGTGTAGTTGAATCCAGTCGACTGACCTCAAAAGATGAGGTAGATGATGTCGAGTTGTCCAAAAAGGAAGCTGGTGCGGTTGATAGTACACAGCACGATTTAATGGAACCAACAACGTCACATTCCCTCTCAAACTCTCGAAAAATCTTTTCAAAATATTAGACTTCTAAAAAGACACACAGACACACACAGGGGATTAATTATGCAGCTAAAACTTCAATCCTTCAGAACAAGTCACCGCTCAAAAACATCTAATACAGATAGATGATCTACACAACTACCTGTGTCAGTTTGTAAAACTCAGAGAGATTTTCATTTTCCTCTAACTCCTGTAAACACAAAAAATACAAACACACATCAACTGAGACTTAAAAATCCTTTTAAGACTAAAACACACACAAATCTACAGCAACTCTATTTGGTTATGTGGACCTGTGTGACACTGTGTATGAAAATAATTTAATTTATTTATAAAGAGATTCAATAATTAAGTGGATGGACAGAAAGAGATACACAGACAGAGAGAGACAGATAGGTAGACAGACAGACAGAAAAACAGTTGGATGAAGGCTTGACACAATCATAATGATTTTAAAAACATTAGCTCTTTGTTGCTCTCCAGTAGTGAAGGACGATCTTACCCTCAGTAATGATCCATAGCAGATGGTGCCGTTTCCACCAAATCCACTGGGACAGACGCAGCCTGTCGGCTCACACCTGGCCTAATGTAGTGCACAACAGAATGTGAACATGGGATTTTCTGTAGTCAACTCAAGTAAATAGTATTTATATAGCTTAAATGTACAAAATACATTTATCTGCCAGTTTAAAGCTCCTGTTTATTGGTTTTTAGACAAGGATCCATCATCAACTGTGCCTCTGTACTGTACTTCACACTTTATAGAAAGAAGGGCTAAGACTTAGCTTAGGAGCTTGATGTGTTGTTCAGTATTAATGTGAATAACAATTTATTTTCACATCAACATGTGTGTGACTGTACCAGTTCATGACATTTGTGAATCCAACAAGTGTTAACAGGCAAACACCAGGTGCCGTTTCCCTTAAAGCCTTCCTTACAGGAACAGAGTCTCTGCAGTTACACAGTCAGATGTTGACAGTTATTCACAGTCAAAGACTGTGACATTCAATCAATACAACACATGACATTAAACTAAATGTTTGGTATAAAGGACAGTATTGTATGTTTGGTTTGTTCCTCAGTGAAGACCAACCTCCCCTGGTTTGTAGTTGTTACAGGTGGCATCAGGGCTGCAGCCTCCGTTGTTTTCAAGGCAAGGGTTGACCAGATCACACACAACTCCAGATCCCTTGTAACCAGTTTTACAGACACACTCACTCTGTGGTGACACAGACAGAAAAACCAAACACATTTTCCTGTGTTGAACTTGACAAAAAAAGTCTTTAAGATTCACTCTCATGATGGGTCATGACATGTTCAATGACATCAGACCATTTCTGGACCAAAGTGTGCTTAAAAACGTAACAATTTTATAATAATAAAATGTTTTTTTTATTTTATTTTATTTTTTTTTTTAAATAAATAAAATATGCTGCGTCTTATCTGTGGTTTCTGGTCATGTTTACTGACCTTGAAGGGCACTCAGAAATCTGTCAAAATGTCTAAGTACAACTTTGAGAAAATACGAAGCTGCAATGATTGTCAGGAAATCACAACTACTGTAGTCAGGAGCCTCACAGAGTAATACTCTACTATACTGTGTAACAACAACACAGAGAAATATGTACTGAATGTAATGTCTGTGAGGACAACAACCTGCCACTGGTTAAGAGACTGGTTTACGAAGCAGATTTCAATCTCAGGGATGGAATCATCACTGAACAGATAAGTAACAACAACGAAACTGACCCAGATAACGACGAGACAGATCCGAGCATGGTTGACGTCATAATCGTCCAACTTTTAAACTAATACACTGAAGGACTTGATGGATTTGTGGAAGAGAAGTGAACTGAAAAAGTTTATTGTTTTGTATCTTATCTGTTAAAACTGAATAGTGTTGAGCATTAATCTGAATGAATAAACTTCGACTTCTCTATTCCAAGTGTGTTGTGCTTAAAAAAGATTTTATATTTTTCATTTTGATATATGATGCAAAAAACATGAGTCCAGTCGCTTTTGTTCACCGTCATGAAGACGCACCTGACCAGGTCCGACGTGAGTACAGTTGGCGTTAGGACTGCAGCCCCCTCGACTCGGCAGCTGACAGTTGTTGATCTCAACACACACTCTGCCGTCACCTGTCCAGCCCTCATTACACACACAAGAAACATTACCAGGACCAGCATACACACACTCTGCCTGGAGAAAAAAAGGGAGAGAGGAAGAGAGAGAGAGAAGGATGAAGGATGTCCTTTTCCCTGTGCTCCAAACTTTAGAACTCCCAGAGGGAGTTCTAGGCCCAAGGACATCAGAACTTCCTGTCATCCTGTATGTAAAGCAGAGCTTCTTACATTGATGTCACAGCCTCCGTTGTTGCTCTTCAAACAAAGGTTGACAGGGGAACAGGAATGTCCGTTGCCTTCATATCCATCCCGGCAAACACAACTGTTTCAACGCAAACACAATGTTTAGCTGCTGTCATAGTGAACAAGTGTTAAATCATCATTAGTAAACCTTTTATTAACAACATTATTAATATTCATATATAACTATTACCACCGGTACTACTACTGCAAATAATAATGATGCCCCTGCAGCCCAATAACAGATAAGCAGATGAGCAGATGTTACCAGAAGATTCTGCCGTCACAGGTGGATTCAGTGAAAGTATAGAATTCTCTTACACAGTGTTTAGTCCCGTCTGTGTGCAGTAAGCGTGGATGTGACAGTGTTGCTCCAGACCATCAGAGTTGCAGGGTGTTGCCCTTTTGTCACAGTATTCTCCAGAAAAACCTTCTAAGCAGGAGCCTCTGCGACACACACCTCTAGAGCCTGGACGGTTGTCGCACTCGCCATGTACGCAGTGACAATCTGTAAGGGGACATAAGACCGAAATGTACAATTCTAATCATGACATTAAGTGAAATATAAATGATAACTTTGGTTAAAATAATAAAAAAAATAATAAAATAATTTTTTAACCTTGTTTCTAGATCAAATACATTGTAAAGTCCTTTGGCTTTTTTTTCAGCCACCAAATGAAAATTATTTACACAAATCATGTTAAGAATAATAAAAGACAATATCACTAATCATGTGTAATATTAAAGAAATAAAAAGTGTCCATGGAATAGAAAAATAAATTAAGTTCAATTACAATGATTGACAAAAATACTCTAACAAGACATTGTTTGCATTAAGAAGCCTTTCAATGGTGATTGTAGCCATTCAATCATTCAATGCTGTGTGTTCTCCAGGCCTGAGGTCCGGCCTGTGAGGAGGAAATCACTTCCTGTCTTACCTTCGTCACACTTCTCTCCATGCTTGTCTGGATTTGAACAGATGTGGCAGGCGACACCCTTGAAGCCTGCCTGACAGCTGCATGAGCCGTTGCCTTGAATGCCATCAAGGCACTGCCAAAAAGAGAAAGAAAAAGGCATGAATAAATGAACAACCTCTCGTGTGATTCAAGGCTCCAGAGGCCGACTTCAGTGTTGCTCACTGTTCCTTTGGTGTAGCAGGGAGTCTTAAATCCTCCAATGCAGGGTTTACAGTCTGGACCATAGAAGCCTTTACAGCACTCTGCTCTCTGTGGAAGGCACAACAACACACACAACACACTGCGCCTGTAAAAATGTTACTACTGTTACTTGGGAAAACACATCCATGACCCATCAGTCCATAAACACAATCATCTGAATTGTCGTACTGTAACAGTCTCCCAACAGGTGACTCAGGTGTACCTAAGTGTCAAAGCTCTGCTCACTTTCTGTTCACCTGTCAACCATAAACCATGTGGATCATTCATTTCTCCAACCTACCATATTGGTAGTGTTGCAGTATTTGGCACAGCCTTTAATACTGGTTAGATTTAGAGGTAAAGGGTTGTAACAGCCGACCAGGTGAGTCTCCTGTGGAGACACACAAGTACATAGCAATACTCATCAGGATATAAAAAAGGATTTGTTTTGCTTTGCCTTTCACAAAAGACTTTATTAAAATTTAATATTATGTACTTAAGTCACATTATACTCTAACAGATTTCAAAATAAAGGACTTTACCAACTCAATGCTGCCCTCGGGACAATCTGTTTCATAGAGATAACTGCAGGGAACGCATGGACCCTAAAACACACACAGACCCATGAGCATGAACATATCACCAACAGTCAAAAAAGGACTTTAGGGTTCTTCTTATGACAACTGACCACAGTGATCTTGCTTTTAACTACGTCACATCGATGAGGCAAGATGGGGAGGATGGATGGTGGGAAGAGCAGCCCATCAATCATGTGGATGATTCCATTGGATGCAACAATATTGGTTGTCACTAAATGAATGCCTTTTTCTCCCAGCAATATCTGCCCCTGGAGGAAAAAGAAAGGGGCAATTGAACCTTTACTGGGAAAAAAAGGTAACTTGCAAAAACCTCTCTACCAAAATTAGAACTTACATCATCAGACACAGTAATACTGATAACCTGATTGGCCATCGTCACAATCTTAGGGAGTATAGCCAGGTCGTCCACCGACAACTAGAGACAAGAACAACAACAGGTTGACCTTATGTAAGTTTAGTTCCATCTCCCACAGTATCTGTTATCCAAGACAGAAACTTCAAGATTCTAAAATAATTCTAAAACATTATTTCTAGGTTTAAAATGTACAAATGTACTGTACGAAGGTAGAAAATATCTTACCACAGCTTTTGAGAAAATATGATGTCTGAGCAGTTCCTGAAGTTTATGCTTGGCCTTAAAAAGAGAAGAATATTAAAAACCAGCACAGACTACAGGTGATAAAAATATTTATTTTCCTTTCAACTTATTCCGTTATTCCCTTTTCCACAGTGAATTAACGTTTACCTTCTCACCCTGTCCTCTGCATCTTCTTCTCTAACTACAAGTAACTTTATGTCCTCCCTCAATGTATCCATAAATCTCCTCTTTGTCTCCTACCTAGCTCCATCTCTTGGATCATTCTAGGGAATGACTAGAAAGTGAACCTTATAACCATGATCTAAAGCATAAAGACACCATCATTTACATTCACATCCACTTCTTACGTCATTTATCATGTAGAGGATGCTGCCGTCTCTGGCTCTGTCCACAGCATCATTGGTCGGAACAAACACTGTCAGGGGTCCTGCACCCCGCAGAGGAGGGGGTGACCCACAGTTCTACAAAAAAATAAGTAGGTCATATACTGGACGCACTGTAGTTCTAGATAAAAACATTTCCTAAATGTATTAGATACCGAAGGATATGCACTGCATTCCCAATGTCCATTCACTTATCTTTGCCAAAGCACTTTGAGTTAAAAATACCATATCAGTGACAAGGATGCTTTCACAGGGGCTTAAAATTCAGGTCAGATGCCAGTCTTGTGTCAGAGCAGCCAAGGAGTGCAGGACTGAACACAGTTTTTCCAGTTGTGTCAGGCAGACTGACAGTGTTGTCTCCATTAATAATCAATCTGATTATTCCATGTGTCTAACTTAAGAATAGTGTCATGTGATTTTGTCATTGGGATATTTCATAACATATGAGATGTTACCAAAATAAAACCACTGCTCACATCAACCAGAGACAGAAACCGGTTGTATTTATTGTCCTTGGCCAGAATCTCACCAATCGTCTTATCAGCAAACTGCAGGCATGAGAGAGAAAATACAGAAAACTCCATTGGTGACATTGCTAATGACGAGGGGTTGTCGTCAATATACAGTAGATTTTATTTATATGTACATGTACCATAGTTTTTTACTTCTTTTTTACTCACTTGTTCATTGCGGGGAGATCTGTCAGTGGGAGTGTTTAAGACAGGCTGGTCTATGATGTGGATGATCCCATTGGCTGCTGGCAGATCAGCCTGGAGAACAGTGTACAGTCTGCTGGGGTTGTCCATCAGGATGAACTTCTACAACAGAGTACAAACGTTGTGCTCATGTAAACTGGTTTTCTGACTGAAGACAATTTCTTTCTTATTTCTATTGTCTTTCGGTGTCTTATCACTAAAGACAGGTCACTCAACTGGTTCACTGCTTGTATCTGCAGTGACATGTGACTGAAAGGTAATTTTGAAAATAAAATATTTTTGTCACCAACAATTTATTGAAGTATCTAATGTTTAATGTTTCAATTTTTTTGAAAAAAAAAAAAAAAAAAAAACAGATCAGAAAGAACTTCCTCTTGTGAACTTACTGTCTCTTTAATTTGACAAACCCTGTTTCTTCAGATAACATGAGCAGGTCTCGCAAACATCACATCTTAGCCCCACCTACTCCCTGTTTGTACTCTGATAAGCAGGAAGCAGAAGTCATTTTCCATTCACAGTGGAAGACAGAGAAGGGTCTACTGGGTATATTAAAAGTAACTTTGAATCAAAGATCAGCTGCAGGAAAAAAAAACCAGAAGCGCCTGGATATTTAAAAGACCTGTAAGTACTTGAAAAAGCAGGCGTTTCCACATGTTACAGTCAGGATCCAAAAGTGAAAGTAAGTTCTCTCTCGGCTGAATGGACTCACGGTGTGTTTTCTGTTCTTTCAGGGTAAAATGTTTTCTGTATCAGATGAGAATTTAACTTGTCCCGTCTGCCATGACATCTTCAATGATCCAGTTGTCCTCATGTGCAGCCACAGCTTTTGTAGAGTCTGTCTCGCTAACTGGTGGAGGGGTAAGAAAGTGCTTGAGTGTCCGTGTTGCAAAACCAAATCACCAAACAGCGATCCACCTCGCAACCTGGCCTTAAAGAACCTGTGTGAAGCAGCTCTACAGGATAAAGAACGGAGGAGTTCCACAGGTTCTGACATTCTTTGCTCCCTGCACTCTGAGAAACTCAGGCTCTTCTGTCTTGACCATAAGGAGGCAGTGTGTCTCGTGTGCAGAGACTCCAGGAGACACACCAACCACAGGTTTAGACCAATCAACGAAGCCGCAAATGAGCAAAGAGAAGAACTGCAGAAAGTCCTTAAACCTTTGCAAGGGAAGCTTGTCATTTACAAGCAATTGAAAGAAAACTGTACTCGACTGGCGAAACACGTAAAGGTCCAGTCCCGACACACGGAGAAGGTGATCAAAGAACAATTTCAGAAAATTCTGCAGTTCCTAAAGAAGGAAGAAGAGGCGAGGTTGACTGCTGTGAAGGAGGAAGAGGAGCAGAAGAATCGGATGATTAATGAGCAAATTGAAGCTCTGGACCAAGAGATTGCAGCCCTTTCACAAACAATTACAGCCACAGAGAACGAGTTGCAAACTGAAGATTCCGCTTTATTACTAAACTACAAAGCAACGGTGGCAAGAGTCACTCAGCATTCGCTGAAGGAGAACCCAGAGCTGGTCTCAGGAGCTCTGATAGATGTACCTAAACACCTGGGAAACCTGGCCTTTAATATCTGGCTAAGGATGAAAGACGTGGTCTCCTACACTCCTGTTATTCTGGATCCAAACACTGCAGACCCAGAGCTCATTGTGACTCAAGATTTGTCCAGTGTGAGGTCTGGAAGACGTCAACCGCTGCCCAAAAACCCAGAAAGAACAAAATTCTCCTGCTGCATTCTGGGCTCTCAGGGATTCAGCTCCGGCTCTCACAGTTGGGATGTTGAGGTTGGAGACAACAAAGACTGGGAGTTGGGCGTGTTAGGAGTGAACACCCAGGTCAACAAACATGGGTTATGGAGACTTTTGTTCTCCAACAGGAAACTGTCAGCGTTCTCCACTTCAGGCTCCGATGTGGAACTTCTACTGAAGACGCTGCAGAGGATCAGGGTTCATCTGAACTTTGACAAACAAGAGCTGTCATTTTTAGACCTCAACACCAACAAAGTCATACACACCTTCAAACACTCCTTCACTGACACATTGTTTCCATACATTTACACTGAGAATCACAGTTTGCTTAAGATTTTACCTGCGAAGGTCAATGTGACCCTGGAGGCGGAGACTTATCATTGATGCTGCAGTGACCACCGTGGGATTAGGATTAAGATTAATATTCCAGGTTTAATTTCTCTACTGTATCAGGAACGGTCTCTGCAGTAGTCTGCATAGTGAGGATTTTTACACTCAGATCCACCACTCCAACCCAATGCCAGAAAATAGTGGAATATTAAATTACATTATTTGGGTATATTTAAAAAATGTGTTTTATAAAAATATTTTTGGTGGCGGTAAATATTAAGGAAAGATTTTAGGAAAGACTTAGGATAAGACAAATAAACATATTAAAGAGGATGATTATTATTTTTGTGGCTATTTCAATCAATTACATGTATTTATTCAATCCAATTAAATGAAATGAGTGGTTCTCAACTGAGAATTTAATGTCCATGTGGTCATTAAATCGCGACCCACTCTCAGAACTTAAAAAAAAAAAAAACTTCTTCTAACATATCTATTTTATTTAGCAGAGTGTGCCTTTCAAAATAAGAGATTTTCTAAATTAAAACACATGCTCAACAGCTGAGTCACATTATTTTGATTTTTTTTTTCCACCAATTAAGAACCACTGAATTAAATAATATTTAAAGTTGGTTTTAAATAACCCTTTTCAGGATTTTAAATTATATGTTATATGTTATATGGTGTTTATTTTATGGATTTTTAATCAATCTTTGATGAATTGATTCCAAACAGACATCAATCAAATTTAGTTTCAAGGTCAATAAAACTGTTGTTTTTCTTAATGTTATTGATGTCGTTTTTTCATTTTACATTAGGTGACTAGCACTTTTCAGTGGTCTCATTAAATGTGGTTAAGGTAAAGATTACCAATAAACAGATTATGACCTAGTCCCCTGATGACGGCTTGGATTGGCTTTAACCAACCATACAACAAGATGGCAGCAGCATCCAAAGACCCCTGTTTACCTTTTCACCCTTGCTCCTCCACTTGGCTCCTCCGTACATGTTAACATCTCGTCCCTCCAGGTCCTTGATCAGATGCTGACCCAGTATCAGGTGGACTTTACAGACCGTCTCTTCATCGACACCCTGCGATGACAGCTTTATTTATAGTGTTTATATTTGGAGATTTTTCTATTTATTAGCTGCATGCTTGAAAAAGGAATTTAAAATGGGGAGGAGGAGACATTTGACATAGCACTGCACAAGTCAAAACTGCCTGTGTCATCAATTCTACCTATGAAACAGAACGTTGGAATTCTTTTTACTGAGCCCTGGAGCTGGGGGAGGGTTATTCTGAGCTTGCTCAATACAACACAGTCATAGGGTTAAAATCCACAACCCTCTGTTCATAACCATTAGGAGTAGGCCTCAGCCTACAGCCTGCACTAAAACAGGCTTCTCCACTGAAGTTCTTTTTTAAACCAACAAACAGAGAACTTACAGTTGGAGTCGTTCTCATCACAGGTAGAAAGAGAGTGAAGGGTCCATCATGACTCAGCAGCAGTGCACAACGTTTGGCTGAAATACACAGAAAAATAGACACAGCTCAGAATTCATTGCCAGCAACTCACATCGTCACTGCAAAGTTACTGCATTTACTGTCAAAAAGAGTACCGTATTTTTACTTTATATTTTCTTCACAAATTTTGTGGTACAATATTAACTTAGGACGGCAGTGGTGGTCTGATGGTTAATGAAATAGACTTGGCTCATCAAGTTCTAACCCACCAGCTGCCTGGTTGCCACTGAGCTGCTCTGATTATAGCCCCATTCACAGACCCACAGAACTTCCAGTGGACTCACCACCCACAGGAAGGCTGACAGTGTGGAGCAGTGTGATTTGGGTGGAGATTGCTGCCCCATGCGGCCTGGCAACTGATAATCAGATCAATATGAATGAATGAATATTAAAATAAAACTAAATTAAATAGTTTTGCTCCATCTATATTTTGGTGATTTCAGGCTTATTATGTTTCAATATTAGCTTTGAACAGATTTATCATGCCTAATGTCAAATTTGTGGGTTTCCTATAATTTCTTCTACATTAAATTGTCAGTTTTAGATTTATTAATTTAAAATTGTGTGAATTTTAACAATTAGATTTAGATCATTGAAATTAAATCGTGCAACACAACAACCCTGATGATAGTTTATAATAGGATCTCACCAAAATACTCAACTGAGTGATGAAGGCATAAACATATGCTATAAATAGTTTAGACGGTATTTTTTCATCTCAGTATAAAAAGCACCATTAAAAAAAATTGCCAAGTTTTTTACCAAACAGATCAACAGCTTGAGTCAGATCCTCTCTCAAGGATTTGCTTCTGCCAAGCTCTAGGATGCGCTCCATCAGGTTACCATAGCAACGTCGGCCATCACCAATCTGAACTGCTTCACACTCACACCTGAGACACAGAGGGGTAGGAAATGGAATCAAATATTTCTACCAAGGCCCAACCATATAAACAAGCAATCGAAGAGCTCACAGCCCAACAGAGAAAGGACCGCAGAACAAAATGATTTAGTTGGAAAAAATATCAATGTGTCAATGTTACAGACTCACAGACTTTGGATTTTGGCCCAGGAGTCAAAAGTTTTGCACGCAAATTGAGAAATATAAATATAAATTTCAATTTTACATAAAATGATTCACATTCCTCCTCCATTTTGCAAACATGTATTTTCAGGTTGTAGATACTGAAGCCTGGGGTTTGGTCAGAAATCAACCTTCTCTGTTTCTCATTTGAATTTAGACAAATACATGTTCCTGCTCTGACCTGGGTTGTCCATCCAGTCCTGTCTGACAGACAGCAGTGGAGTCACAAGTGTCTGCTGAACAAGCGGACACCAGCTCACAGCCTGACTCAGGGTTGCCACCTATAGGGGACATGCCATACATGCACTTACAGCTGGACTGAAAGACAGGCAGACAGAGAGATGGGAATGGATTAATCACATTTTTAAAAAATGTTCAATAAACTTTCCTTGCCTCTAGATCAGGGATGTCAAACTTAAATTACAATTGGCCAATATTAAAAACTGTGATAAAGCCACAGGCCAAACACAATATTAAGAAGAAAAAACATTGGAAATGGGCACGTTTTCCCTTCTCTTCAGGTTGAAAATGTTTTTTTCATGTGGTAAAAACTTTAATTGAGCCAGAATTTGAAGTATTTAGAGCTTTCTTTACCTTATTTGGTCCTTTAAAGACACATATGGTGGAGTTGAGAGGACAGCCTCCATTGTTCTTAGAGCAGGGGTTTATGGGTACGCAAATCCTGCCGTCGCCCTCGTAACCAGGGTTACAAGCACAGGTCACCTTTGAGCCCTTTGAGGTGCACTGGGCATTGGCATCACAATCACTTAGAGAACATGTGTCTGAAATGAAAACAATCAGATATAAATGTAATTGTACACCACATAATATTATGAATTATTTCGTAAAATATTTACTTCAAATTACAATATTATCAATAAATCTTTGGTTATTTCTTTTTTAATGTTTTTTTAATGAACAGTATATTTATGGGGGGCTGGAACAAATAATTACCTGGGCAAATGCAAACTAGATAGTATTTCAACATAAGCACTGCTGTGTATCTATAAGCTGCTTTACTAATTGTAAAACAGCGCTCAAATGCAACTCAGTGATGATGATGATCACTGTGTGAAGAGCATTTACTTGCACAATTGCCCGACGCCATCTGTCTGTGTCCAGGCAGACATTCACAGGTGGCGCTGTCTGCCTCTCCTTTGCAATATGAGTAAGCCTTGCAGTCACTGCATCGAAAACTCACTGCCCGTCAAACACAAACACACAAAAAAAATCAGCAGAGTTTAACAACATCTGAACAAATATTACTCCACTGGAACACAGGCTGTTGGGGAGATCCTACCTTGGTCACATTTGGGTCCACTGTATGGTGGTTGACACCAGCACTGACCATCACCCTGTGGTCCTTTATTACACACTCCATGTTCACAGTCACACTCTGCAGAGACCATGTAAGACATAGTTGATATGATATAATATAAAACCTTTATATATATGTTTGTTAGATGTATCTGTTTGAGTTGGAACATTATTAGTTAATGTCTTAATAACTTAAATTTTGTACCTTTGTCACACTTTTCTCCAAAAGCGTTTGGATTAACGCATTCTTGACAGGCAAAGCCAGAGAAGCCATCCTGAGAAAGGAAATGTTTTGATAATTCTTATTGAAGATTGTGCCGTGAAGATTGTAACCAAATGAATCACCTGTGTACAATCCTGCAACACAGTTAATAATTTGACTTACGTCACAAACACAGGTTCCATTTCCAGTGTCTCCGTCCATGCAGACTCCATGGAGATTACATGTGTTTCCTGACCAACTCGGACAGGCTGCGAACACAGACAAGACACAATAATTACTTAATTCTGATTACTAAGTAGTTAATAACAAGTCTCTGACCGACAACCTTTAGTAACATTTCATTTATATCAGCTACAGGTCTTAGTGGTGATAACTATTAAAGAAAACCCCTGGTATACAATGGAAATTCCCATAAAGAAAATTTTAAAAAATGGACAATTTACTGCTGCGGTCTCCAAATACTGCTGTGCTGGGATTGGCTGATTTGTGTCGGATATGGTAGTCTTAGCTGAAAGTGTATCTAAATAAATAAGTAATTAAGCCTTTGGTTGATGCCGCCGTTTGTCCATTAATTAAAAAAAAATCCGGTACAGTACTTTAATAATATAAAAATTGGCGGACGGCCATTGTCAGAATTGGTCCTAGTGTAGGTAGCAGCTCAGCTAGCATTAATAATTTATTGCTAAACCTATCTTGGTTATCAGTCCAAACAGCGTGCACCCACCTAAATGAACAAATAATATTGTTTATTAACGATATTTGGACGGTTGGGAAAATATTTATATTTAAGAAAATAAAAAGTGGATATCGCGAGAGTACGGTTGGCGTAAAGAGGACGCCATTATGGTTTAATTTCGCTCCGACGCCTCCGAACAATATCTGAACAGCAACGATCTTTGGTTCAATAAAGCAAAATCGACTTACGTTAAACTTTCGACAAAAGTTTCGTCACAAAACTATGCATGACTAACGTGACTATGCATTTTATCTAGAACTTGTTTCTTCAAGTAGTAATATTTCAGTTCGCGAGCGGCGGAAAGGTTTGACACGTGATCGTGTTGGACCAATCAAATAGCTGATTGATGTGTCTGGCAACATGGCTGCCAGACACATCGGTATCAGTAACTTGACGTAACTGATACGGATGAATTATACATACATATACATATGATTCAATGCGTTAAAACAACAAAAAAAAAATTCACCGCTCACAATCAAATATTAAATATAGGTAACTTTGTAATAAAAATCAACCAACAGTCGTCAAACTCGACGCCTAAATTCTCGGTAGGTCAGGGTTACCGGAAACCAGCAATTTTGATACGCCTTATTATGGTTGTCAAAATAAAACGTTAAATCGAGCCACTACAAGACAAGTGATTTATTGTGTCACTCAACATATTGGCAGGTTAAATGTGTGTTTGAAGGTGCCTTACGGAGACACAGTGGTCCCCAATGCTGTGGGCAGCACTGAGGCTGCATGAACTGTTTCACACAGACGTGTTGACATCCACTCAGCGCCATCTGTCGGCTGCCAATCTGCACCTCGTAGCTGCATGACACAAAAAACACCAGTGCTGTTAAATACAGGCAAAACAAAGCCCATCAGCTTGAATAGACAGCTTCATGCAGAGCAAAATAGAAAGTTGCTTGATATTTGCCTGCAGTTGGTGGTGGTCGCTCTGCTAAAACCATGGGGGCAGTTGGCAGTGGTAATAGCTGCACAGGACGTACAGGTGGAGTGGATGTCCATCCTCTGTGGAATATCACACCGACCAGGAGGGGGAGTCTGAGGGAACAGGTACAAATGAGACAGGCAGACTGACAGGCCAGTAGATTGACAGTTGGACAGACAGGAGCAGGGACACCCAGACAGGGATTGGACCTTCAATGTCTTTCCCACGACCACCACCCAAATCACAATACACCGTTCAGCCCCACCATTCAGTGAACATTCCCACCAAAAGGCACCAGGGACTTTTTTGAAAGATTTCTGGAAATGAAAATCTGTTATTTTCTGCTGTTTATTCTTTATGACCAGGAACATGGGTTAAAAAGATTTTGTGTTTACTAAGTGATTTTCAAAGCACGAATAATAATCCATGGGAAATCTGTTACCAGGTTGGATTTGGGCCAAATATGGTAAGAATAAATGAATAAAATTGAATTATAATTGAAAGTGAGGGGGGAAAAGTGCGCAGACTATAGAAGAGTCACCGCTCTGAGGTTAGTCACCTGGTCTGACATGGTCTTGGTGCAAAAATGCAGTACGGAACACACATGGTGAGTTCTACTCAAGCTTCACTCCCACACATAAATTCCTCTCTTTCATATTTGACATGCAGATACTGCACAGAGAGAGGGGACGGGCTGGTGTGGGTATAAAATAGAAAGAAAACACTCAAGATATTACTAACATGTAAAGAGTTGTAGCTCAAAGAGTTCTGTCTCTGTGTGTCATCGCTCCACAACAAACGGTCAGTTTAATGAAAACAAAACGACTTAATGGACATGATGTTCCAGCTGAAATACATACACGTATATATGTATATTTATACATACATATTTATTACATATATGTACTGTCCTTTAGCTCAGTGTTTCCCAACCTTTTTTCTGCTGCGGACCGGTTCAAATATAGTTGCATTATTGATGATGGAATCCTAGCCATTCTATTGGTCAGTTATTTTGTTGATATGGGTATGGATCAAGTGGAAGGAATAGACAGATGGGACCAAAAGGAAACATTATTTCTCTGTGGCCCGACACCTATTCACCCACGGACCAGTACCGGTCTCCGGGCCAGTGGTTGAGGACCACTGCTTTAACTAATTTCAAGTGTCTTCATTAAGACATTTAACTAATCTCAAAGATGTTATCACGAGAGGTTATATAACTCACACAATGTCATTTGTTCTGTGATCAAAAGCTTCAAAAGATCCAAATAAAGTTTAAACCCTTGTGAAAAGCAAAAGAAAACAGTTGTCAAATGACTTTGCTGTTGTAAGTTGTGAGTTTGTTACCTGTCCCTGCAGTGACTTTGGCAGACAGCAGAACATCAGCAGCGTCAACAGCAGCAACATGATGGCTCAGAGGGTCACATTCAAGAAACAATGATAATCCACCAAAGAGACCAAGAGTCCACTTGAAAACAAATACAGGAAAAACTAGAGAAGTTTCTAGTTTCTCTGTCTTGTGCGCAGACTCAACCGAAAGCCTCAGCTTCTCTACCAGCTACAGGAAAAAACACACAGATCACAACATCCTCTGTGTTCAATTCCAGCATCGATTCAACGAACA
Organism: Paraplagusia blochii; assembly: GCA_016785265.1. Taxonomy (NCBI): domain Eukaryota; kingdom Metazoa; phylum Chordata; class Actinopteri; order Pleuronectiformes; family Cynoglossidae; genus Paraplagusia; species Paraplagusia blochii. Next base: position 55,009 of record JAFBJS010008141.1, on the reverse strand, counting down.
AACTATAAAATAATCTAAAAACTAACTCAAAATACTCTCCATAGTTCAGACTGAAACCACAGCTTGAATCCTTTCTGGAGCTTCACTTCATCCACCAGCTTGGAAACAAGAAACACTGAAGGCACAACCTCACAAACATGATTCCATCTGAGAAAAGTTGGAATTTTTGTTATCTGTCAAGGCAAAGAACGGCCAGAAGCTGGAGTGAGTGCTGGCGTCATGTCTTTTCCTCTCTGATCTAGGAAGAAAAAAAAACACAGAAACTGGCACCTCCTGGAACCTCCCAGCAGAGGTCATCTCCTCCTACTGCTCCCCTTCTAGTAATATCAGGAGTGTAATAAAGTACATATGGATATTAGTGTTCACTTAACCTTCCTTTCACCCTTATCTTAGAAACAGTCAACAATCATTAATTCAAACCAGTATGTGGATATTTGTATATATGTATATAGATATTTATATGTACTCTCTATATATTATGTATTAAAGTATTCAGTCACATAGTAATTTCCTATTACATAAAAAGTTAGTTATTTTTGTGAAGTTCAGTGCTATACTATTCCTATGCAAACACGTTGGATCTTTGAGGTAAGAGTTCTAAAGATTGTGAAAAATCCTCTAACTTCCTGACAGGAAGTTTGGGGCGGGATTCTCTCCCTGTACAGTCCCACAGCGACAGTGTGATTTTGACGGATTTCCTGGTCACCTGACAGAATGAGGAGAAAAATTGCAAACCCAGGGAGTTTTTTCCTATATATACATCTATATTTTTTCAGTTTTTTATTTGACAAAAAAAAAAACAAAAACAACTGACAGATGGAGGTAAGTCTGACCAAGAAGTCACAACGGTCAATGGGGCAGCGGTCAGAACAATGGCAGGAAGCTGGTTGACGTTCAGGACCTGACAATGAGCCACAACAGAGTTCTAGGTGTTAAGCAGGAGAATTCCTGGTGGAACTTCTGTAGTTATAGACTGCAGAATTGTCAAATAGGGGAATACAAATGTGTCTTCAAGGCTCTCCAACTACAAAAACTCATGATTTTTGGAATTTTTACTTCTTTAAGGTGTCCTGGCAAAATACCGCCTTAAGAGAGGATCTGTGTTCAACAGGTGTAGAAGTCAAACTCAGAAATCATTCAAAGTGTGTAAAACACCAAGATATCTGCCCACCTTTAGAGGGTTGCAGGCCACATGTTGAGCCCCTTCCCTTAAGACGTTTGTTGCTTCTTGCTTGCCATCTCTCCGTCCTGGTGACAGATAACAATACAATTCAATAAAATTGTTTTTTCTTTCTGTGGTTTGATATTAAAACCAGTGGAGCATATATTTATTTTCCATAAATCTGAGGCTTTGATTGGAAGGATTTTGTCAATTTCTTAAATTTTTGTCCACCAATCTGTATGTAATCCTTTATAATATAAAACAGAAACAGCTCCAGTTCTGCAGACTGGCTGATTAAGTCCAGGTCTATGTCAGTGTCAACTCAGTACTGACCTACAACTGTGAATGTTCAAGTCAATTACAACAACCTCATGTCAAAATTAAAATCCGGTTTCAGTAAATCCATATGCTGATGAACTGAGAGGGCAAAAAAAAAACAATGTCCTCTGGCATTGTCTTTCCCAAAATTTGCCACCAATCAGCAGTCTTGCACAGGAAAACAGTCAAGTTGACAGAAGACAAACATCAAAGATAAGAGGAAGTCAGTAAGCTTTTACTATCAGAGTCACATCCATCTGGTCTTCCTGGAAAAGGAAGGACAAGGACAGGACAGGACAAAGAAAAGTCAGTTTGAATGACTGTGAAATCTAAGGTTTAAGATTAACAGATAAAGGTTGTGGAATATTCTGAAAGTCACTAAAATTATTCTTAGACACTGAATAGTAAGGTCTGGAGCCAAATCTGCGTCACTCTCTTTCTGCTTCATTTTCCTCGTCCCTGGATCTACAGGATGGATCCCGTGGATGTCAGATGAAGTTCAGACGTGTGTTGTGCTGATCCTACATTTCCAGTTACTGTATCTTTGACCTCAGACTCTTCTCATGTCTGTTAAAAAGGGAAATAACTCAAAGCTTGTGAGGACCAGCGCAGACAGAGGGAAAATAAAGGAAGTTGAACCCGTTCAGAAGTGGCTGTGCATTTTTTTTGCCAAGGAATTGCTAAGTCATCAAAACCTCATTGAGCGACAAGAGCCATGAATGCTGACGAGAGCTTCTGTTCTCCATATCCACATCTTTTCTGGTGATAAAAGCTCAGAAATGGAAATTGTCCTGCAGAGTCTAGGAAGGATTTCAACTCAAGGACATTAATGAATCTTCACCAGCATGTTCAGAGATGATTGCATCATTAACTTCAATTTCCCCTTAAAGAACTAAAAAAAAAAAGTCTAATTATATCAAAACGAATTTAAAAATGTACAAAAATGCAAAATAGTAATTAATTAAAAACTTTGAACTCTGTTTGTTAAAAGGTAATTTTTTTTATTCTACATATATTCAGAAATGTTTTGTATGTACTTTCTTAATGTAGTTATGGTACTTGTTTCTAGAAATGTTCGCACCCTTCATTTCTTTCACATAACTGTCTGTGTTCTGCAGCAGACAAAAGTTTTGTTGCATGAACCAAACAGTGGCTGTGGTCAAAAACTCAGCTTTCTATGGAAATAAAAAAAACAAAACAAAAAAAACCACAGTGACTAATACAAATGCATGATCAGTCAATTTTATTTTCACTTCATTTCCTGTGGTGTTTATCTGGAACATGTCAAAAGAGCTGTGATTCACACTGAACCTTTTACTTGTCAAAATTAACCTTGAAAAAACATAAAAAAAAAACAATTCAAAAAGTTCTATAAGATTACATTCACACAGAAAATATCAAATCCTTTGTGTTTAAGTAAAAAAAAATCATCTAGAAACAGAATTATATTCACAACGATATATAAAAAGGTGAGGAGCAACTTTTTGTAATACCTTTATAAGACTTTGTGCAAAAAAAAAAGAAGAAAAATACAATGTGCAGAAAGCAGAATGTGCCAAGTAGGTTTGCTCACGCTCTGAGTCTTAGAAAATGTTATCCTTTTAGGAAATCTTTCGCTTTAATACTGGAGTGAAACGTGGAAAAAAGACCAAGCGATTTTTTTTAACATAAAGATCAATTATCCCAAAGTTTTGATTATTTTGGGCTTATTATTTCATTTCAGGAGTCCAGTTTCTGTGTCCAGTGTGTCCTTAATCCCTCTGTGTAGAGGATGCATGGAAGAAAAAAACATCAAAAGGAAGTCCAAGAAACACAAATTATCAGAGATGCCCAGAGAACACCGTGAGTGAAACTTCAATTACTGTGTCCGTGAGTCTTCTGGTCCACCAAAGAAATGTGTGGTCAGTGAGATAGGTCAGTAAAAGGCCAGAAAATTCACCGTGTGGTGACATTGCTGCTGCGCCGCCCGTTTGGTCAAACCTATGACAAATATACATATGAGTGACTTGTGCAAGAATTTCAAAATGTGAAAATGTTTCCCCACAGACTATGACAACAACTCAACAAATAAATACACTGAGCTTCTCAGGCGTGTAGAAAAATCGGTGTAAAAAGACATTAAGAGTCTTATTTGAAGGAAAAAAAATATCACCTGCTTAATCCTTAACAACAACCTCATTAATGCCACATTTCCTGTACTTAATAACACTTGGTCTCCAAAGAAAAATCTCATACTAGTTGTCAATGTTGTCCCTGCAGCACCTGTGACCCTGTGTGTGGAGGTGAGTCTGAACGTTGTCTGCAGTTTCAGGTCAGTTCACCGTTTGCCTTCCTTCTGGTCGAGTCACAGTAACTCCCTCCCTCTGGGACAACATGCCTCTGCCTTCCATTGTCATTATTGTTATATTATTATTATTATTATTATTATAACTTGGCTTTGGGATTCACAAAGGCATGAACCAACTCATTTGAAATGGACTGAGGCCATGAATCCTATTCATCTGTCACTAATCCCAGCCTGACAGACTGTTTGTGCGTTGATGTTGTTTCCTGTTTCACACTCAGCCGGTCAGCTCCACAGGAAGTTCTCGGCTGCACAGTGCTTCCCACTGTCGAGCCAAGAGGGAGATCAGCCGCTCCCTGCTGTCGGCTCCGGGAACAAACACACACCACTGCACTTCACCCTCCGCCCCGCTGCTGGCTCCGCTGCATCTGGACTGGGCTTCCTCTTCCTCGGGAGCGAAATGGTCCATGGTGAGGTGGCAGAGCAGGTCCGGGCCCGGCAGGTCATCAAACACCAGAGTCAGGGCCTGAGGGTACGTCTGGTAGCCCAGCAAGACCCGGTCAAGGTCCCGGATTCTCCGAGCCTCACGCAGCTGGTAACGCTCTCTACAATAGGACGATACGCAAATGAAGGAATGAATACGAAGCTTGGCCGTTAGGTTGCACAAAATATTTAGTAACAACTAAAGCTGCAGCTAATGATTATTTGTCTAATTGGTGATTTTTATCTGTTTCTTTCTTTGTTTAAATTTGATTAAATTATCATTTAAGTCTTATTTTGTACAGAACTAGCAGAACAAGAATACGTACATATATCCCTATTTACTTAGAAACAAAAAACACTAAAATGTGTCCTGTATATACTGTGTCTTCTAAGTTTTTAATTTAATTTTCATTCGTCACAAACGTAAACACTGCCCTCTGTTGGCCATAAGGGACATGATATGGGCCAAGTTTGTGAAATTAACGTTTTTCTCAGAGCGGCTCAGAAAACTAAATGGTCAATCAGTGTTTTTGGTTTATGGGATGGCATGTGCACCTGGAGGGAGGTTCTTTGGCAAAGTCAGGCAGAGGATAACTGATGTAGTCCTCATCCAATAGGAAAACATCGGTGCTGGTCAGGATCAGGGTCCTGGGCTGAAGGACGGGTGACGGAGCTGTGCCTGAGGTGGCAGACGGTCCTGAAAGTGTAGGACCCTGACTGGTGAGACCGTTGGGAATCTGGACCTGAAAGGATCAAAACATTCTAATGAAAAAAAAATTCCAATAAGAACAACATCAATGCATCACTGAAAGAATAATTACTTTACTGAATTATTCTCAGACCTGAAAAACCAGAAGATACAACAGGATGTTGAAAGAACGAGATGACGAAGATGCTGCACTGGCCAGAGTCTTCCTCTCTGCGACGATGAAGGTCAGGTCTCCCATCTCCTCCTCACTGGGGTAAATGAACTTCACTCTGCTACTGTGGACCAGCTCGTAGTTTTGCATCTTGCCTGCAGGTGGAGACAAACATACTATTTCATAAATTTATTTTCATAGATTTTTCTCCACCTTCCACAATTCAAAGGTTTCTTTGTCAAAGTTACCTGCATTTGTGTTAAACTGAGAGTAGAAATCCTGATCTGATGGATCTGGAGGTGAAAGCTGCTGGTGCTTCTGGTGCAGACTGAGGACCGACATCAGCTCCTGAAGAAAGACACTCGTCCCATAACTGTCTCTGCTCAGGCAGCTCACAATCTGGCTGGCTGAATGACCTGAGGAGAAAGAAGAAGTAGAAGAAGAAGAAGGGTGTGAAATAAGGATTATTCTTCAACAAAAATCACTGTAACCAGTGACATGGCTGTCCAGTCAACAGGAAGTTTGTAAATCTACTCACCTACGACTCTGAAGTACTGGTCAAACAGACCCACGTTGACTGACAGCAGCTCAGACAGTTTGATGGACAGACAGCAGCATAGTGACACATCAGTGTCCCCAGATTCACTGATGTCCATCACTGAGAGACAGGGGCAGACAACAGACGCTATTTACTTCACAAATCAAATATTAATTTGATCAGATGGAAACTAATTTTATATATAAATACAATTTTATAGCCTCATTGGACCAGTATGTGATGTCCTCCTGTGTCTTTGTCCTCCTGGGACATTTACCTCTTTTATAATTATAGCAATAAAGATAATAAAGAATCCATCTACCCGTGTGATGACTCAGTGTGGAAGCCGAGTCTTCCAACAGGAAGTAGATTGCGTCAGTGGAGAGCAGCAGGCAGCAGGTGAGTTCAGCCTCTGGAGATGTGTAGAGAACCACAGACAGCCACAGGACCTGTCTCACCTCCTCGTTGTCAGACTAATAAATGTTTTCATTGAGACTTTTTAAGAATATAAAATAAAGTTGCTGATTTGCTTTGTAAATGTTTAAAATCTCTGCCTTAAAGGACTGAATGAAATCATTAAATTAAGTGGGTTTCTCTTACCAAGGCTACATATGTCTGGAAACAGGACTGCAGCTGTTGTCTGCTGAGAGCTGATAGAAGCTTCAGTCCTGGAGAGAGTCCTGGAGTGAGATGAGGAGATGGCTGGTTCTCCTCCAACTGAAGAACAGAGGGGTCCCAGCTGTAGTGGTGAAGAGGAAGGAGAAAAGGATATGAGATGATTAACATTATATAAAAGGAACATACAATACTTATTTCAATTTCTTTCTGAGCTGAATCTAGAAAAGCTTCATGTCCAGTTGTCTTATGAATTCACTTTTTCTAAAGAAATCACGATATCACACACAAAGTTTGACCTTCATTATTGTAATAAAAGATCAGGTTTAAGGTCCACACCTGCTCAAGTCGAGTTCTCTGGATGTTTGAACATCTGAAAACAAAATATCAAAATCCAAAGTTAGTTATAGATTTCAAATCATTTATTAAAACTTTTTATGCAAACCAAGTTGTGGCTTCTCACCATCTCTGTAGTGTGGACATGTCCTGCAGCGACGGGGCAGAGCCAGAATCTTCACCCCATCCAGAGACCCTCTCCTCCAGCTCAGCTCCTCCATAAAGGAATTCTTGCCATTGCAGAAAGGGAAGAGCAGCAGGAGCCTCTGAGTTCCTAACAGCAGCTCCACAGAGTGACTCCTCCTGGACACAAAATCACAATTACAGTCCACACCCAGGCAATTGATAAAAGCAGAGGTTTTTTATTGATTGATACAGTGATTGGATTGACTAACATATAAATATAAAGTGAATTTAAAATTAAATAAATTGAAGGTATAAAACTTCAAAAGGAACATGTTGTGACAAGAAACCAAACCTGTTCTGATGTTTCGGGTCTGGACACTTGTAACTTGTTCCATCCACATTCTGAAAATCTTTCTCTCTGGGATGAAGCAAGACGGAGCTTAGGGGGACACGGATGAGTTTGCACCAGGAGGAGGAGGAGGAGGAAGAATGATGGAGGTCAGTGTTGCTCCTCTGTCTCTCTGCCAGCGCTCTGAAGTCTATCTTAAGTATCCACAGCTGTCGGTTGGTGAGGAAGAGGAGAGAGGGAAGGTTTGATTCATCTTCCTGGTGTAAAATGTCGAACAGGAGAGAAGAGGTGTCCAAAACGGAGGAGGAAGAGGAGTTGGAGGGTAGGGGGTGTACAGGGTAGCCTCCTTGGACTGTCTGACTTTCCTCCAGTTCCCAAGAGTTTATAAGTGATCGTGGAAATGGTGAAGGAAATGCTTTTGGTTCAGTCTGAGCAGAAGACTCTTCTTCCTGAAGAAATAAGGTGAGAGAATGTTTTTTTAAATCAATATTCAGTATTTATGAGTTCTGTGCACAAAGGTACTTTCTCGTGGTTCTCCCCTGCTCTCTGACCTGAATCTGTGCTTTAATTTCAGCCGTTATTTGTTGAAGCTTCTCAGCCTCTGAGAAGAGGTACCAACGGGTTGCATTTGACCTCAGTCCAAAGGAGAGGCAACATTCAGGAAGATCTTCTCTCGCGGTCAACAGGAAGTGAGACGAGGGCAGCAGGAAGTTTATCTGTAGCCGTGACAGCACCTCCTCCACAGAGAGGTGTTGCTCCTGGTCTACAGACAACATATTTTTAAATAAAATACCGATTTTATTGTACATTTAAAAAATTCTTATTCTTTCTGACTGTGCACTTACCCATGTCCTGACTGTCCCAGAGGCCCACAGGCTCCAAAAGTCCCACAAGTCCATCAGCCAGCACCAGACAGGCCTCCTTCTGTTTCACCTCCTCCTCTACTTGAAGACAGTAGCACCACAACATTCTTCTAATGTGCAACTCTTTCGCCTCCTCATCATCACCCATGTTAATTTGGTCACTACTGGACTTCTCTGCAGGAGGTAAAGGGTGAGAAGCAGAGGAGGTGCAGAACGACTCTTCAACAGAATCATCTAGACCCATTTCAAAGTATCCGTCCTTGGAGGCTGGACTGGACACAGAAAGGAGAGCCATGTGAGTTATTTTGACCAAAGACAAAAATGATCATTATTGGATCAATGATGACTCCATGTCCAGCTACCTGGCACTGTCCACCTCAGTGCTGTCGACATTAAACTGCACTTCCCGGGATTCAAACCTCTTCTCATCATTTCTCTTCACCTCGTCCGCCTTCTTCAAATTCTCTTTCTTCAAGTTCGCGCTGAGGTAGCAGGAGAGTTGGGCCATAAAGTCTGTGTTGAAGGAGGCGCAGGAGGGAAGTTGGGGAGAGAGTAGAGGACACCAGGTGGCGCTGCAAGCTGAACAGGTTGTTTCAGCTTGTTGAGAGGTAGTAGTGCAACAGACAGAACTGACAGACACAGAAAAAGAGTGAGTTGTTAAAGTGACACTCTCATCTGTTCTGGACAGAAAATAACTCTGCACTTAGTTGAAGACATTTACAGTTGCTAAGACTTCTGACTGTCCATGAATTTCAAGGACTATTTAATGACATTTGTACACTTAGATGCTTTGTCCTGGTTTGTTGATGGTTTAAGGTACTTATTAACTACTCAGCTTCTTTAGGACCATCTTATGAACATTAAGTTGAACAGAAGAGGAAGAAAAATAATAGATTAAGGTTGAGCAAGTCATCATTTGGTCTAAAGTGTTGTATACTCACCAGGCATCAGCAGCAGCCATAACTGAAGCAGCAGGAAGAGGAGCAGCAGGAGCAGCAGGAGCAGCGGTTTGAACACTTGAAGGAGCTTCGCTGAGGTTGTGTTCAGAGGCGCTGGAAGTGATTTGTTTTCTCTGTGAAGAGAAAGAAAAATTCTACTGACCTCAAAAAACATCAACACCGATTCCACGTCTAACTATCAACCACGGTGCAGCCAACTCCTCCAGCAGATCGTATTGATTGTACATTATCCTATTTGTGTCAACTCAAAAAGCAACAGTAAATTACAGCTTACAGTTAAAATCTCTCTGATATTATGAAGGTACGCACACAATATTAAATCATGTTGTTGGTTTCCTTCCGAACAGGAAGAACCTGCAGCCAAGACTGACAAAGAGCAGACATCAGACTTACTGACAAACAGTTCCTTGTTTTATTGCGTTTGCTGACCTGCACAGTTTCTGCAGACGGGAGATGTAGGTTGGTGTTAAAGCCTTCAGGGGGAGATGGAGGTGGAGGTGGAGCAGGAGCAGGAGCAGGAGCAGCAGCATCAGGGGGGAGTACACTGGGGGAAACTGCGGTGTCTTCTCTGCTCATCACTTCTGAACATTAAACCATTTAAATTAACAATCGTAAAAACAAACACCTTATATTTATTTTGAAAATTCAACAGTGATTAACATTTTATAAATTAAAAAGACAGAGAAGGAAGAATCAACATTGTTGATAGTTGTATTCCATTAAATTTTTTTTACAGATGCAACTATTGAAAAATGATGGGCGTGCAGATGCAACCCCTCCCCTCAGCCATGCACAGTCGGATACATACACGTTTACCTTGGCTGGGGTGGGCAGTCTGCCGGGCCGGACAGGATGAAGAGAGAAAGGAAGAGTTGAGGGAAGTGACAGCAGAAGGAGCAACAGCAGAGGAGCGAGAGGGGGGTACAGAGGAGGAGAGAGAAGGGTGAGGAGGTGCAGCAGCAGACAGTTTGGTCTCCTCACTGATCTGACAAAAGGACAGAGAGGAGGACGCCTTCAGAGGGCTGTGGTCACTGTCATTATAAACCAGTTGATGTTCTTTTATCTTTCACTGACAGCTCAAGAGTGAGCTCCATTTCTAACAATGTGAAAGACACAAAAAGAAGATTCAACCTCCAAAAAGGGTAAACTTGAAAGACAGTGAAATTCCCATATATATAAAGACAGTGTATAATGTGAGCAGAGACACTAATTTATCATAGGGAGATCCAGACATTTCATTGAAATCTTTATCTTTGCAGCCAAAAAATAGGTTTTTGTGAACAAGTGTACCTTTTTGTCACTGCTGCTCATCCTGTCCTTGACGTCTTTGGCTTTCTGAATGGCTTTAAGAACTTCCACTGTGTCCAACTCTTTCTCTGTGGTTAGTTTACTGTCAAGACAAACCTAAGGCAGAAAAACTATATTAGAATACCAACCTAGAAAATAAATTGTCATTTTTTCTAATTCAGAATGGAGTCAAATCACCAAGTGCAACATCTCTAACAACAAAATGTTTCATCCCAACTAAGGCTGGTTACCTCTGCTGCACGGTCGCCAAACTGAGCCAAGACTTTTGTCCTGTAGTCTGGGATGATGCACATTGGGTTACTGGACAGGTTGAGTTTCTCCAAACAGGGCAGAGAGCCGATGTTCTTGATCTCATCCAGCTACGACATTCACACAGTTATTAATAAAAAGTATTTTCTAAAACTTGACTGAATGTTCTCCATATCTTCAGAATGGGAACCTGAGAGAGCTGGTTGTGGCTGAGGTCCAGGTTGACCAAGGAGTAAAGCTTAGTGAGTCCAGTTAGTCGCTGCAGTTGGTTTCCTGCCAGGTTCAAAGTTTTGATGTTGCCCAGGCGGGTGTGGGCCGCCTCGATGACCCGCAAACTGTTATAGGACAGATCCACATGGACCAGGTTGTACAGATGCTGCAGGAAGAAAAATGTTAAAATTAACCAAAAGATACATTTTTAAATGTATCAGTAGCAGTAAATAAATATAGCTACACATGATATCTAGATACCTGCAGATTTTCCACAGAGGACAGCTGGTTGTAACTCAAATCCAGGAACTCCACCTCCCGGATTAGTTTCTACAGAGTACAAGCCAAGAATTATTTTCTTTTTCTCATTTTCTTCTCTGAATTCTTATCTGTGTCGCTGAAGGTTAGCTAGATTTAAGTCTGTAAAATTAGTTGTTGATTTGCTCCAATAATTGAACAATGGATGTTAAATATTTTATCCTTAAAAACTGATGTTTTGGACACTGTAGAAAACAGAAACACTCCACTCACCAAGTTTCCTATTTTTTAAAAATGGAGCAGACTTGATTAAATGTCAACCTAATTCAGGTGGTCATTCGACAGTGTTTGAATTCTGTATGCAATGCCTCACCACCGCACTGTCAATGCTGCTGATGCAGTTGTGACTCATGTCAAGTGTAGTTAGGTTTTTCCACATGGGGATGATTGCAGTGACAGGGCAGCCAGGATCCACACCCTCAGGCTCCCACTGTGAGAACTCACTGGCCTCTGGAACCAAGATTGACTGTATGGGACAAATAAAAAAGGATATAATCCATGACATCACAGCAGAAAAGTCACACTTGCACTCACAGACATATTTATAAACATTGTGTAAGACCTGGCATCTTGCTTTGTTTTCAGAAATAATTTATGATTAAAATATATCTGTATAAAATATGTGAAAACTGCAAATGTTAAAAATCTCAACATTACCATCATGGAATCTGTAGACCGGTGGGTGCTCATTGTTGCTAGAGTCGACCTCAGAGAAGACAAACCCTGAATCTGCTGGAAGCTACAGTCATTGATCTGTAGAGATTTCACAATAAGTAATTTTAATTGAAAATAATCAAGGCCATAATCAGAATATTATCAGGCACGGAAACATCAGGAATGTATCACTACTTTTCCATTGGGATTGAAAGTGTTACTTTCAAAAATGACTCTGATGAAAGAAACTGAATATGGCGTCCATATTATTCTTCTTGAAGTTGAACACAACTTTTAACAAAAACATCTAAACATGTGACTCACTTCTATTTGCAGAAGGGATTTGAAAACTGACAAGTCAAAGGGAAGACTCCTCTCCTGGATGTTACTTGTTCCAACATGACCACTGGAACCGGAAATCTGACCAATGGAGGCAAAGTTAAACACTGCTTTTTCTACTGCACATCGGTCATCTTAAAAAAAAATTTCAGCTTCACCTTCAAATATCTCAGTCTGCAGGTGAAGTCCAGAATGTGTCCCAAATCAGTCCTGGCATCTCCATTACAGCAAGTTGGTTTGGCCAAGCGTAGTTGCTGAGAGATGGCGTAAAGATGCAAAGGACTCAAACAAAACACTTCACCAGCCTGCAGCAGCTGCTCTCCTAAAATAAGAACACACAAAAAAGATGACATGGGTACAAAACTTTTCCAACAAGTTTGCACAATCACTGACAATACGATAACGACTTACTGAAGTCTAGGTATTAAGTAAGTTAAGAAGCTGACCTTTATTAAATAACTCCTCAGCCAGGGCTGCTGTGATACCATTGATTTCCTGCAAAAGAAAAACTCTCTGTTAGAGCGTGGATTCACTTTAAATAGGCTGAATATCAAAGTTTATTAATTTACACTTAAAGAACAGGGGAAAAAGAATTAGTGTGGAGTAAACACAGTCTACAATCACATGAGAGTGCTGGCACATGGTGAGAACATTGAAAACAGTGGTTTATTGTTTGTCTTCATCATATGATCTCAGTCACAAACATCTCATGTCCTGATTTGGCAGAGGTTTGATCTAGTAAGACTAGGCTCATGGACATCAATGGTCCCATAGACAAAGCCAAGCTCTGTCAGATGTTGTCTTTCCCCAATGGGTGAAAAGGAATTATATGGCAACTACTAACAAAGTAGTTTATATGATTTTATTAATTTATGAGAAACCACTAGAGTACACGTGTTTTGCTCTTTGTTCCTTGTTCCTCTTCAAACCTCAGGTGCACTTACATAAAGGTGAAAGTGAAGGAATTGGGCAAGGGAAGGGGGCGTGGCCTGAGGAAACTGCTGCAACACGGTTTGCAGATAAAGCTCCAGCTCTTTCTGCCGTTTCTCCACCAGACTCTTTGAATTCTTTCCCAACATCTTTTTTGGTGGCAGAAGGTTTCGCTCAACCTTCTTTTCTGCTGTTAGCTAACAGACACAGAAAGAAAAGACAGTGATCAACATCAAAATTAGAAGCATCTTCTTATACCCCAGTTCCCACTTCCTTAACTGCAGGGACACCACTGCCCCCAACAAATGATAGTAATCTTTGATTTAATTGGTGTTTCTTAATGTAGCAACAAAACCAACACAGACAGGAAGGTTTGGAGAAAAAGCTTGAGAAGACAGGTTGAGATGGTTTGGACATGTTCAGAGGAGGGACAGTGGATAGATTGGTTGAAGAATGATCCTAGAGATGAAGCTACCAGGTAGGAGACAAAGAGGAGATTGATGTATGCAGTGAGGGAGGACATGGAGGTAGTTGGAGTCAGAGTAGAAGATGGAGAGAACATGGGGAGATGGAAATTGCTGACTCAACATGGCAACCCCTGAAAAAAGGGACAAGCCAAAAGGAAAAGAAGAAGAAGAGTGTAGCAACACAGCCATCAATTCTCTAAGTGAGGATTATGCTGAAATATTTCACCTTCTCATGAAGGTCATGGAAGTCGCTGTAACGGTGCTTCACAGTCCATCTGTGCTCGCCAACCATCACCTCAATGATGTAAACCTGGAAAATAAGCAGGAATTATCATAGATTAAAGGATTTCAAGAAATATTGATAATTTACAGAAGAAATAACCAGGAGATATTCCATCTAAATACATTAAATTCAAAGCAAAACACTGACAGGATGACGCCTCCAAACCCTGGCCCAACCTATCAAGGGCCCCATAGCTTGTTTTCTCAACATAGGACTTCACCTCTAGCCTGTATGGATAAATGTAATTCTCCTAAGGATAGAGCTACCAGGTAGGAGACAGAGAAGAGATTGATGGATGCAGTGAGAGGACGTGGAGGTAGTTGGAGAGTTGAGGACACACAGGACAGGGGGAGATGAAAACTGTTGACTTGAAAAATGGGACAAGCCGAGAGAAGAAGAATAAGAAGAAACAGTTTAGTTGAAATTGAAGAGGGATTCCACTTATATGGTGACCAATGACATGACTTCAGTCGGCAGCTATAATCTGCCATAACTAATATTAAAATAAAAAATAATCCCTACAGAAAACACATGTGAAATCGTTGTCACCACCAGTCAAAGTAACAGAACCATTTTATTCTATTTGACAGCCAGCGGAGTTAGCTGTTAGCTCGTCAGACACGTACTTTAGTTTTCAGCAGCGACGACGTGACGTTAGAATGACAACTGCCCGAGAGACTATACATACGAACAACATGTTAATTTAGGTCATCGTTGACTTTTCTGTCCTCGTTATTTCTTTTCTGCACTGATGATACGGCGTCTACGAGCTAAGCTAAGTGCTATTTGACACGGTGCAACTTACGGTGTAGTTTTCGACCAACTCGGAACCGACGACACACACTCTCCTCTCCGACATCTCCACTGGAAGTATTTCCGACTCCATTTTAAAATTTGCAAAATAAACTACGATCGTATTTCTCAGTGACACCGAAAAGCCCGCTGGTTGAAGGGGGAGTCTGACGACGTAAGGGTCGGTTAACTACTTCCTGACGCCATTTTTGTTGTGATGCCAGCAGAAGCAGCTGAGTGGAGCAAAAAAAAAAAACGAGGCCACAAACTTTATTGACATCGACAGTCCTCGTAATATCTTTAACTGTTTAAAATACAGTTATTTATGACTGGACGTTTTTTACACACACGTTTAGACGTGTCTTGAATCACAAAATATCATTTAATGTGTCTTTTCTGAACCGAGATCCAAATTGTGAAAAAAAAGTCCAAATTTCTCAATACATGACCAGGATCAAAACTACGGACATTATAACGGCCATTTTGTAACTTTGATTTCCTTGTGTTTGTTAGATATATGTGTATATGTCAAGTTGTCCATTGTCATTGTACCTTTGTACTGGCTTTATGTTATTATATTTTAATGCTCTGATAATTTCCGTTGCACCGCCTGTCGGTTTATAGAGTGGATCCCTCTCCTGTGGTTCTCCCCGAGGTTTCTACCGGGATTTTTCCCTGTTAAAAGGTTTTTTTTCCCCTCGGTAGCTTTTCCTTACCCTGGCTGACGGTCTAAGGACAGAGGATGTTACCAACCCTGTAAAATGTGATTTGTAAATGTGGGCTAATCAAATAACATTTGATTGATGATTTACATTTCTGATCTTAAAAATATCTTAGTGATTTAAGTTCATTTTAAAGAATGTTTCTAGATTTAAGTGAGAATTGTCATTTGACTTACGATTACAACACTCGTGTGTGTTTAATACTGTTTATTTATGGAAATATATATTTAATTAATTGAAGTTGTAGTGTCGGTGGACCACTATTGCCAAGAATTTAGTTGTTTTTTAATAAAAAGTGGTAAACGTCAACGCAATGACATGTTAACTCTGTGGCCTGAGGAGGGCGCCAGACGCCAAGTCAAAACTATAATAATGTATGCTGACGGCATCAGAAATGTTATTGAAACACAAGTCCTATTAGTTCGCCGAGTAGCTGTTAATAATTTCACGTTTCCTCGTGAATAGACAGTTGTGTTGTTATTTTGTGTCCGTCTATCTGACATGTGTTGAGATGTTTCAGACTGAGGGAGTTGAACTGAGAGTCATTCCCGAAGCTTCGACAATGCAAACGCGGGAAGTGGGTCAGATTATGTGAATGCGATGTTTTATATGAGAGGCTGCGTGTATTAGCAGAGCGAGTGTAAATACATTCATATAGTCGGGGTACATTTTTGTGAATGACGTATAGTTGGTCCTCGGAGTGTTGCTGCCTGTTGTTGCTGTACAGTGGTGAGTGTCTGTTGTCAGCGGAGGGGGCGGAGGTGTGGGTGTGGGGCAGAGGATCAGATTTCAGCAGCTAAAACTAAAGCGGACTGAACCATGTCGTGTTCCCAGATGCAACTCTCCTGACGTAAAACCACCGCCAGAACTCTCAGAACACCCAGTAACTCGTTTTAACGAGTGTCTTAATACTTTACAAACATATATTTACGTGTGAATATGATGAATAAAGGCGATTATTTTATTTTAGATCGCGGACAATCTGCTCACCCAACCCCCCGTCTGGTCACCCCTGTCAATGGTGCGGTCCACCTCTTTATCCAGAGCCTGAAGAGGAGACAGGCTTACATTCACTGCTTGTCAGAGGAGAACACATGACACTCACAGGCCCAGAACTGAGAGGACAAATAGCTTTAAATCAGGCCAGAAGACTCTCACCAACCTCTAACAACTCACTGTAGAGCAGTCACCGACCTGTCAGGTGCTGATTTCACTCTGAGAGAGGTGAAAAAGAGAGATTAGACAAACAGGAGAGGGCGTGACAGAGAGCCAGCGAGCAGGCAAGCTGCTACTTCAAGGGGAGGAAGAGCAGGCTATGCACCAGCCAAAGCCAGAGGTCAAGAAAAAAAGAGAAAGGGTAGTGAAAAGGTAGACCTAAAGAGAGAAGGAGGTCATTTGTGATCTGAAGCAGAAAAGCCAGAAACAGCTTCTCTTTGTTGTTGTGTGAGCCACCTTGTGAGAAGGAGGATGTGAAGGAGAGCAGGGAGGAAGGGAGGCCACAGCGAGAACGACAAGAAAATGCTCTCAGAAATGATGTGCAGACGGAGTTGCCAGCAGATGCAGGATGGAAAGGAGGCGCTACAGAGGGACGCTGTCAGCCGCAGGAGGCGAGCGTGGTCCAAGAGCTGCAGGGGGCGCCTGCAGGGGCGGAGGGCACTGGGGGGAAGATGGTCAAGGGGTCGCAATCACCAAAATCATCCCCATCATCACCATCCCAGACATCTCCAGCGGCCAGTGATGTCACTCCGGCCCATTAACATGAAGGGAAACAGAGTGAGGGGGATGCGGGCTCCCAAGAACACCAACCAGTTTCTGATGCACGAGAAGTACCAGATGCTGCACATGCGCTCCGACTCCGTGGGCAGTGACAGCGGCTGCAGCTCGGACAGTGACACAGAGCTCACTGACATGGATTCCTACCTGGGCGTCCTGGAGAATGCCAGAGGAGCCCTACTGGACAGTCCCAACCCACACGGTCCAACAACGCCACCTGGGCAGTTCCTGGTACTGCATGAAAACAGTCTACAGCTGCAAGGGGACAATCTCCAACTGCGAGAGGACAGTCTACATCTCCATGAAGACAGCATGCAGTATTTCCCGTCCGAAGACGATCTGATGCAGAGCCAGAATTTCATGCAGAGGGACTTTGTGGAGTTCTGTGACATCTTGACACCCTGAAGGGAAACTTTCAGGAAGCCATTTTGTTCCCTGTCGTGTGAGACAGAGTGAGACCTCAGACTGGACCTGGGCAGGTTTGTTTGGTGAAAAAGCAAATACATGACAACTATTTGTAAGTTATTTAAAAGCATCTGCAGTTTGTGAGTTGAACTCTAATGTTTGATAAAACATTGTCTTTTACAGACAGTATTTTTTTTTCACCACATGTTGCAAACTCTGTCTGCAAAACTGTCATTTTAGATACAATAAACAATGGTCTGAGAAAGCACTCAATAACCTCACTGTGGTTTTTATGTTGAACATAATGTTTTATCAATGCAAAAATTAAATGTTTTTTTACCATTCCATTTGTGGCTCATGTCTACTTTGTTCTAAGCTTAAAGCTGTTAGTTATTTTGCACAAGGATATTGGCTGCGAGGTGGGAGTGAACACAAACAACCAGTTAAAATAGGAGCTGCCTGAACTGCCGTGACGTGATTGGCCGATGTGAGTTGTCAATAACAAAGTAGAGCCATTTTCTCAACGGCTCTAATGATGGAAAAAGAAAACAAGAAGAAGAGACAAAGTGGAAACATAGAATCCATGTCATAAGAAAGGAAAACAATTGGCTAAATTATTTGGATTATTATAATTTTACATATTCATACTTTCACATAATTACCTAAAAAAACAACATAAAAATAACTCAAGGAAAACCTTTAAAGTCAAACCCACTCTGCGTCCCAGGGAGCAGTGAAACCTCTTTGTGTGATGTGTCATAAACTAGTGTCATAAAACTGTGGAAATGGGTCAAAGACCAGGACTGGCACATTTTCAGCTCTGTTACAGACCTTATCTATAAGGAAGGGGGAAAATGAACGCTGCTGCTGCCGTGGAGGCGTTTTCACGACCTTCATATTATGACTTCTAACAAGTTAAATCATGTTATTGTCTAAACTGCCCTGCCCTACAGTGCATCATTGCCCTACAATTCGGCTTTTGATGT
Organism: Paraplagusia blochii; assembly: GCA_016785265.1. Classification (NCBI taxonomy): domain Eukaryota; kingdom Metazoa; phylum Chordata; class Actinopteri; order Pleuronectiformes; family Cynoglossidae; genus Paraplagusia; species Paraplagusia blochii. Next base: position 36,680 of record JAFBJS010008141.1, on the reverse strand, counting down.
GATATTTTGAGTTAAAATACAAATTCAGATAGTATTTAATGATGCAGCTGTACGACAATGGGCTCATTGTTTTTAGGTTTTAAAATATCTGTCAGTAGAAATCTTATAATAATCCTTACGTAATCCAACATTTATAAAAAAAGGAAAGATGAAACAAAGTAAATGGGAATACCATAATTAATAGTAGTTTATTGAACAGCATATCTATTTCTTCAACTGTTTCTCGCACTGTTGTTCTTGTCAGCATCAAACCCTCAATCAACTGATCTCCAGAGACATAGTCATCTACTCGCCATTTAGTAACTTGTTCTCTGATGCAGGATTAAAATAAAATAAGCATAATCTGGCTTACTTCCTGACTCAGCTCAGTACTGAGTCTTCTTCTTCTTCTGGGTATGGGCAGAGGTTGCTGTCCAGCGGTGGATTGTTGACGGAGATATTCACAGACTTGTACTACATTCCAGAGCTTCTTCAGAAACTATGGACAGGGACAGTCTGTGGTGCATGTCTGCAGGGCTGTTAAAAAGATTCCTGGCAGATTCCACTGTCAGATCCTGGGTTTAATTCACAGGTAGAAGCTTTTGTTCATGGACAAATCCTGAATGTAAATACAGCAACTGGATTCAGCTCAGTGTGGGAGTCGGATCAGCTGCTTATCATTTAATTTGTGACTAAAAGTCAATACCAGCCACAGAATATGGAGGTTGATGCATCAGTTCTTGTCTAGAAGGATAAATTAGAAAGACCGTAACTGTCGTTGCACAGACACATCTTTTAGTTACAGTCAGAAAAGCAACAACGAGACTAACAAATAAAAAGTCCCTCAACACAAGTCTAACCACAACAGAAAACCAAGATGGTTGAGATGAAGAGACAACACAGAGGCCTGGAGAACAGAGACGTCTGTGTTGTCTCTTGTCTCTTGTTACTATATAGTTGATTGGTCGTTTATAAAGCTGCGTTTGTCATAATGTAGCTTTACTGATATTTACTGAATGAGACACAGGTGTAATGACATCACCCTTTAGGAATGTGTAACTGTTTCTCTTTGAATCATTCAGCAGGTTTTGATGTTATTAATTAAAACTGCCTTAAATGAGTGACCACTGAACTGTAGATTGGACACGTCTGTGTGTTATACAGCTGAACCAAGAACTTTGGTTTAATGTTTTCATAGTTATGTCAAATAATCAATCAATTACCGTATTGTCTGGACCATAAGGTGCACTTAGAAATGTTCTCAGAAATCGACAGCACGCCATAAGTGTGGATTCAGGTTGTGTTTTCTGACCTGTTGTCAAGGAGCCCCATGGAGTAATACTGTACTATACTGTGATTGGAGGAATACTGTACTGAGCTTTAAAGTATTGTTATGTGTGTGTGAGTATAAGGACATTCTAGACAGACACAGTTTTATTGATCATACAAAAAATTATGTCTTCAACAGCAGTACAGTACCAAAATTAAGATAAATAAATTAAAAATATAAAAAACAACTGAGTTAAATTGATTAATTAAGATACATATGAACCACAATAAACTGAACTGTTGAGAGTTATTCTGTGTCAAATAAATATTTGACTCATCTGACTATTTTGTGTCACTTAATGCATCATATTATCCACAGTAAATTGTCCATATTCAGAGTTGGTAAATATCAAGACAAGGATTGAGTTACGGTGTCAGAGAACCACGTAGGACGGGAGGAGGTCCAGACTCTTCTGACTGACCCTGCCCCTCACACCAGGTTTTGGTTATCTTACCCTGGGTGAAATCCACCCAGAAGAGCTGCAGGGCCTGACACACACACACACACACACAGGGACACACCAAGTCACTGACCTACAGGCAGGGCCGCGGTCACTCTGTTGGCAGAGTCATCTGTGAAGTTTTACGTTACGACTCTGCTGCAGGTTTCCACGGGTCAGCAGCTCCGGTTTGACTTGTTGCTCAACGCTGCCTGTGATTGGTCAGCCCTCGCTGGCAAACAGGAAGTGAATGTGAGCTGGCTGAGGCCTACACACATACAAACACACTGTGAAAAGGACAGAGAGGTTCAGGGGTGTGCAGAGCAGATTAGAGAAAGTGCATCAGGAATCTCCAAATTCTTCCTTAACTAACTTATCAACGGACACACATCACATATTCAATTCAACATAATTCTCGCTGACACGTGTTTCCTGACTTAAACTTTAGACCTGCAGCATCTGGAAGATTTGATAAAGTGCTTAAAATAACTCAGTCTGGTGTAAATATTTGACACACAAACACGTCATGCACTGGCAGACAAGCACAGACATGTACAGGCACAGGGGACCGACATGAAAAACTGTAAAAAAGAAAAAAAAAAGATAAAGCAACCGACACACTACGAACTTCACAGCTGTTACTGCACTTTGACTTTGACAAGGTGTAAACCACATCACATACCCTGTTGTATCATTAACCCAGAAAGGATTAAAGATAGATTTGTAAACATAAATAAAATAATTATATATAAAGATCTGTTGCCATAAATTGCTTCCATCTTTTACACTTTTGCTGGGGTTCAAGTTAATTGAATTGCCTTTAAGAAAGATAAGATAATTATCTTTAATGCAGTTGTTCAAGGACCAACTATTTACTATGATCGTAAAGTATATTTTCAGGTTGACAGCGGTGGCCTAGTGGTTAACGGTTCGAGTCCAGCAGCTGCCAGGTTGCCACTGAGTTGCTCTGGTCACAACACCGTCCAGACCTACATAACTTCCACTGGACTCACCACCCACAGGCAGGCTGACAGTATATGGAGCAGTGTGATTTGGGTGGCAGTGGTGGAGACTGCTGCCCTTGAGTCCTAGCACCGGAGATGAGTCGCTCAGGTCTGTACTGATCAGTTGTAATTAATTGATAAATCAGTGTTGGCTGTTTTCTGACTGTAAGGAATCAACATTTAAACCCTGTAAGTGGAACAGGACGTTGCTCAACAGAGTCACGTGGTTCACGTCACATGATCGGATGAAGAAAGTCATCATGATAAACGTGTTGTTCCTCTCTGGCTTAACAGGGACAACCGTTAACTGTTAACCAAAAAAAAATGTCTTCTTGTTTTCAACGTGACCTTATCAAGACGCAACAAACTCATGTTTGAAATACATTTTGAAGTTGTTGGTTCCAACTTTTAGGTCAGAAATAAGAGGTTTCCTTTGAGATCTGAGTGAAAGACATGAATAACAGACCCATCAACAATACAGTTCCCCTGAATAGATGTAACCACTAAATAAAATATTAGTACATATTATTGCAGTTTGTTTTTTTTTTTACCAAAAAGTGTTCATTGCTGTTTGATAAAACAACTTTTCATGTATTAGTTTCAGAAATTCTGCTGCAAAGACAGTAATAAATTCTTCGTTTTCTTCTGGGGGCCTCAAAAAGTGACTTGGTGGGCCACATTTGGGCCCCGCGCCTTAGGTTTGACACATACACTCTAGGTAATTATTCTGCAGGTGGCTGGACCCTTTTTTCTAAGTTGTTTTATATCTCAAAGGCTGTGGGCTTTGTGTCTCACTCCTGTGTCCAGTGGTAACTGAGGTTGTATTCTCCCTGTTTTCAGGCACTGCCACCTCCTCCTGGGTGGAGGGACATGCTGGGTGAGGAGAACCGGACACCCTGCATTGACAGCAGGTAAGAATGTGAGTGTGTGTGTCAATAGTTAAGTGTAGAGTGCTGCGCCTTGGGTCCCTGAAAAAGACTAGTCAGCACAAACATGGATTTATGGATTATACCATGTTTGTCACAGAAGGAGGAAGATTCTCACGTATTTTGAACATATCAAAACCAGAGACGAAAACTTAGTTAAACACCAGAAACTTCAGTGTATGTGGGTCGATCCATAACCAAAGAAATGTCAATAACACTAATATTTCCTCAGTGTGTTTCCTGTGTGTGTTTGGGTAGGAGCTTAATCTGTTATGAAAGGCTGAAGAGAAGGAGGAGGAGGAGGTGGAGGAGGAGCAGGAGATGGAGTTGGATACTTTTGGATCCAGCTTGGAGTGGAAAAGTACAGCAGTCTGCTCAGTAGGAGGAGAGTTCTCTGTTGGGTACACACACACTGACCAATCAGGAGGCAGAAAAACATATCCGTGGATAACAGCACCGAGCAGCAGAACAAACCAATAGAACAAGTTCTGTAAAATGCAGTTCTACGGTTCTGACCAGCACAGAGGTGACGGAGACCATGGAGTTCCCTCGTGTGTTCCTACTCCTGTGAAAGTATAATCTGAAACCATTGAATTTTTAACCACATCCACTTGTTGAACCTGCCATCCACCCACTGAAGGTGCAGCTGTCTGAGTGGCACAACGTAGAACCACGCAGTCTAGAAGAGTTAAACTGCTGTAATCCAGGTTTGGAATTGTAAATCCCTGCCTGGTTTTTAATCACAAAATAATCCCCTACTTTTATTGAGATGCTTTTTTCTTCAACGCGGTTTGAGAATCAGAAAAGTCGTAAAGTTTAAGCAATAAAATACTTTCAGTTGATACACAGAGGTGAAGGAAACCAACGTTCTCCTTTCCATCTCAGTGCTGCTGTAGATCATCACCATAGGCTCTAAACCAGTGAACACAAGAGCTTAAAGTTTGTTATTATTGTGACTTGAAGCAGCAGAAAAGTTACAGGATGTTGGAAAAAAAAGTTAAAGGGCAGCAGCAACATGGAGTTTAATCCTGGGCTGAGCACAAACACTGGTGTTAAAGGTATTGTTGTACGGTCACCAACCCCCGCAGAGTTGAACCCAACCCCCAGTTGTTGCTGGAAGACTTCTTAAAGTCAAGGTTTGTTTAGAAGAGTTATGAAAGAATCAGCTCTGGTCCAATGAATGGTGTTCACTGTCCAGGAATGACTTGGTACATTATTATATCACTACTTCACAGGTTTTCTATTTCTTTTCTTGCCATTTATCAGAGCATAAGGTGCAATGGATTATAAAAAATAAATAAAATATATATTATATTATATAAGTCCAAAAATCCATCAAATTCTTCATCTTCAGCTTTGAACAAGTTGGGGATTTACTTGTCAACTTTGATCAGTTCAGTCTCCTCATTAGGAGAACACCATGGAGCCTAGTGGTTAAGTAACTGGACATGCGTCCGGAGGGTTCCAGGTTCGAGTCCATCATCTGCCAAGTTACTGCTGAGTTGCTCTGAGCATGGCACCGTCCACATTTACGGGCACTCCAAGCTGCTGCTGAGTTTGAAATCTGCTTAGTATATATATGTATATATATATATAATTATTATTTACGCTTGAATTTAAAGTTATACCAGATCAGTAAAACTACAGTACTGACAGATTACTGTGGAGAAATTACTGATAAATTATTAAATTATTATTCTTCCACTCAGTGGTTATTGTAAAATAACCTGTTTTTACAAACACAATGTGTGTGTGTTTAACACTACAGTCTATAAGACAGTGTGACTGTCGGTTCAGTGTCCCGCTGCTCCAATAACCTGGCAACACAAATACACACCCATACATCAGCTACAGTACGTACACGCACAGACACACAAGCAACAGTTTGGCTGCTATTTTAGTAGCATGAGCTCAAGGTATCACTGTCTCAGTACGGCCCCAGGGTAAATGTGGAGGAGAACTCTCCCTCCCTGTCTCACTCTCTTTAACACAGTCACACTTTGAATACAGTGCAGGGAATCATGGCTTGACAGATCCATGATAGAGTGAAAAGCTCTCAAGTTGTGTTGTGACATACCACAGAAGATGCTCCAAGCTGATTGGTCGGACGTTGTGATGACCCCAAGAGCTCCATCTGCTGGTTGGAGCCTTAAGGCATTTCTATTCTGGAATCAAGAAGAGTCAAATGAAGAGCAAATAAACAAATTCATATTTTTTAATTGTGTCTGAAATATAAAACATTCAAATGTCTTGTTCAAAATGGTGGTCACTACAGACTCGTCTCCTCTTCACCTAGTGACCCATTCACTCACTACTACGTAAACAACCTAACGCCGTTAACGTCTGGCTCACGTTTGGCACGTACTGACCGTACATGTATGTATGTGTGCGTAGAAAATCTCGGTCGTTGATTGGCTGGAACACCGGAAGTAGATTTCTTAGTCCCGCCTACTTGAGAACTGCGGTAACAAACAGAGTTGCTGCCAGAGCTGTTTAGACAAAGGATTCACGGACATCGTGGAGGTATAACTGTAAAATAAAGAGTCAAATGTCGGCGTGTTATTTACTTTTTGACGTCAGGTTGTTCTATTTCTAATCTTTTTCTTTCTGACTTCTCGTTACGTAAGAAAAACAGTTCAGTTCGACATCTCTCTACTGTCCTTCCTCCACTGTTGTCTATAAAACACTTAAAAATACCATATATTTATATAGTTTGCAATAATTAAACGTTTTTATGAAAACATTATGTTTGTTATTAGTACATATATTAAGGCAAGGCCTTAAATTTTCATACACTTGCACTACCTTTCTCTCCCGAAGAGGGTGCTGTGAACCCAGTGAAAACATCTGCTTTTATTTACCACTAATATACCATACACTTCACCCATTTTATATTCTTGCCATATGTAGCATTCTGTTTATCATTTAGCAACACAGGAAGGAGGTTTTAAAGTTTTTACTTTTAAAATTACTTTCCAACTTTTATTTACAGACTTTATTCATTTCTACATTGTATTTTCCAACAACCAGGTCTATTTTATTCACTAAATGTCACTGATTAAATGCTTTATCCTCTGATCAGATCACTGTTCTACAACAAGTGCAACTATAAACTGATGTGGCGACTGTAATTCAGCTGACGAACTGTGTCCTTTCCCTTTAAGTCAAAAACTCTAAATGTTCCTGTTGTTTGACTCTTTTTTGAAATGGAAAAACTCAGATAAAAACTCAGAAATGGAAAAACACTGATAAACACCTGTGTGATAATAATGCTGCTCAGAGGTGAAAACAGGTACAAACTGACTCAACGCTCACCTTAAGAATAAACTTTTTTTTTTTAATTACATTTTTTTCTTGAGCTTTTCAATGTGGCTTCATTTTTAAGTAACATCCAGGAATGAACTTGGTCTGCTGCATATTTTAAAACAACCTTTTCTGTTGTCTCACTTCAATACAAATATCCTTTTTTTGGTCAATTTCTTCTTATTAAAAAAAACAGTTTGTTTTATAGTCTCACCTCAGTGCTGCTAACTCCACTGCAACCATGCAATGTTTATTTTCAAAACCTGGAGATGCTGCTGTTTCTCATTAGGATCAGGAATAACGCAGCCTGACGCCCCCTCCTGGTCAAAGAGTGGAATTAGATATACGCTGACGGTAAAAGATTAAAATGTCGATGAAATGTCTTTTTTTCTTTCTATTATTCTATTATTTCTGTTTCTAAAATAGTAGAAATAATGAATCATATCTGGACAGGATATTCATGCAAAGCTGCAGAAAATAAAACTGATGTAAATAATCTGATCTGACAGATTTGTGTTTCATATAAGAACAAAAAAAAATACAGGAACCAAACTATGTTTTGTATAAGAGTCTTTAAATCTGTATATTTCCTGTCATGACATCGAGGACTTTGTCCTCAGAGCGGAGATGATCCGTGGTGTATTCAGTGTCTTTTGTAAACGTCATCTTGAGTGTCTTTCCATACTTTGCCTTGTGTAATCTGTTGGAAAGACTACTGCGTCAGTCCACTCTCCTTGTCCCCATCTTTCTGAATACTCCTCTTCCTCGTCTTCTCCTCCTCTTGTCTCCTCTGCTCTTTCTCCAGCTCCTCTCGTTCTTTGAGATCCGCCTGCTTCAGTTTCTCCTCTATGTCCTCAGGAATCTCCACCTCCATCAGGTTCTCCATCCCCTCTGTGGGTTCATCACCGATCAGCACCTGGACAGGAAGGACAGTTCTCAGTTGGCCCAGTGATGGATTCAACCCCTGGTCCTTGACTCTGACTGACCTGGACCAGTTTTTCACAGGTTAATTTGACCGCGGCGTCTTCCTCCCATTTATGATACTCCCTCATGATGCAATAGACCTTCCTGTCTGTCATTACCTGTCGACCTGCTTTGGTGGCCGTCAGCTGTAACAACAGGAAACGGGTGATGAGCTGTTTCTCATGAAAACCTGGTTCTTATTTACGTCAGTATTTGTTGGTTTTGTACCAGTAAGAGTGTTTCCAGCAGCATATTTCTAATATCAGGGTCGTCCTCTCTTGTCTTATCTTCTGGAAGGTACTGGAGGTCCACAGGCAGACCTGAGTCACATACAGTCAGAACGTGAGGCAAAATTATGGACGAGGAAGTTCACAGGACAGTGGTGAGACCGGCCATGATGGATGGATGAGAGACACTAGGAATAGACAGAAAACAGGAGACAGAGCTGGAGGTGGAGGAGTTAAAGATGCTGCTGGGATTCTCTTCAGGAGAGACAAGGATGGACAGGATCAGGAATGAGGTGATTAGAGGGACAAC
>JAFBJS010008141.1:0-28104 GCA_016785265.1 Paraplagusia blochii | reverse complement strand
GAGATGGAGCTACCAGGTAGGAGACAAAGAGATTGATGGATGCAGTGAGGGAGGACATGGACGTAAATATTTTTTGAAGGGCCAGAATCTTTCTAGACAGGGATGTTGGGGGACAGACATTCATATATTGCACTTAAAAATTGTCTAAAATGCGTTATTTGATGTTTGTTCCAGAATCCAGACATGGATCCTGGAACATTATTCTGACCTTCGTTCTCTTCTTCTGACAGCTCCTCTGGACCGGCCAGTGGCAACAGGAGAAAGGGCAGAATGTCCACAGCATCGCTGAGCAACCAGTCGTGATGAACTGGACAGAGAAGTCAGGAGAAGATGATGAAGAAGATGGAGAGAAGACTTCTGACCAATGATCTTTCTAACAATTTCTACAGGAAACTGAGAGACACTCTGGACAATAAGATATCATCTCCTTCCATTCATGCTCTGTGAATTTCTTATTTATCCAAGTCTCAGAGGTGAAACTTTTTTTTCGGAGCCTGCAAACATTAAACCAATCAAACACCTCGAGTATTTCCTTCAGGAGGAAACGTTCACATTGTTCCTTCCTTGTTTGTCCACAACTCACTGTGCTCAAAACAACAGTTGTGCAGAGTTCCTACAACTCCACCTCTCCTGATCACTGACGCCTGGTACTGAGTGAAGGGCAGCAACCGCTGGACCACACACCTGAGACACGGACACAGAGAGAGTTTGGACCTGCTGCTCAGGACGAAAACTGAGATTCATCAGATTATTCGTCAAAATTAAAAAGAAAAAACTATTGACAAATCTAACCTATAGTAGTTGTGGAAAAAAATTTACTTAAAATAAAAATAATTGTGTTATAAACATTACGGTAACCACGTGGAGCCTTCTAGAATGAGCAGAAAGACACCATTGTGTCCATTATTTATCAACCCTCACCTGTCCTTGTCCATGATGAAGCTCCTGGCCTCCGGCAGCTGCGTCAGGTTGGACAGGACAGTACCAAGGTAGTGGAAGTTGGCCGTCTTGTTGTAACCTTCAGTGCAGAACATCTCCACCAGTTTGGCCAAGCTCACCTCCTCCTGCAGAACCTGAAGACGAAAAGAACAAAGTTCAATACTGCTGTGAAGAAGACATGAAAATCTCAGCAACATCTTTAACTCCTCCACCTCCAGCTCTGTCTCCTGTCTTCTGTCTATTCCTAGTGTCTCTAATCCATCCATCATGGCTGGTCTCACCACCATCTCTCCACCTTAGCTGACTCTCTTCTATCTCAGATCACTCCTGACCCTTTTCTCCAGATGTTCCATCCTGACTCCCCTCTATTCTTCTCCACAGTCTCCTCCACAGTCTCCACTGCTCTGAACAGTTGATCCTCAGTATCTAAACTCCTCCACCTTCTCCACCTCTGCTCCTCGTAACCTCACCATTCCACTGCTCTGTCTACCACTGATCTTCGTTCCTCTTCTCTCTGGTCCAAACCTCCACCTCTCTAGGTTCTCTTCTAACTCCTACCTTCTCTCACGGCAGATCACAATGTCATCTACAAATGTATTAATTAATGTTATTAATTCAGAAGACCTGGAACACTGTCTTGCATGTTTTCTTGTGGCGACTCAGGTTGGAGAGAATGGTGGAGATCTGATCAGAGAAGGGGAAATCTGGATCCACGAGGTTCTTCAGTAACCGTGGAAGAATGTTTAGCTTCTCTACCAGAACCTGCAGAACAGAATTAAGGGATTATGTTGTATTTGTTAGATGTTGGTGTGGAAGAAACCAAACACACATTAGAAGATGAACCAATGACTCTGATGCCAGTGACCATAACAATTATATATAGTTGAAAACCTCACAGTGTGGAGTTTCTCATCAGCTGACAGGTTGATGAGGATGCGATAACAGTCCTTCACTATAGCGATGGAAGAATCGGACGTCAGTTCAAACAGTGCAGCCAACAAGTCAGGTTTGGAGCGGAGGAACTGGCAACCGTCCCTGAGAACAGAGCACGACAACAACACAAACACAATCAGGAACAAAGTATTGACAAACGTTGGACTAAACAAATGTTGCTAGATCTTCCTCTTGATGCAAGAAACAATTTTGATGGATAAAAATGCAAGTTTCTGTGTTATTTAGTTAAATTGAGGACCATCGAAATAAAACTAAATTGTTACTACTTCCCTAGGAATTTATCTTGAGCAAATTTGAGATTATAATCCAGCTGCTACTCTAGTATTTTTTTAAATAGCTTTATTGTCTATGAAAATATTATATCTTTTATAGTTGGCCTCATTGTTAAGGAACTAAACATGGGACATAAGGCTTAAGGTTTGATTCCACCAGCTGCCGGGTTGCCACTAACGGTCCAGACCCACAGAACTTCCAGTGGACCCACCACCCACAGAAAGGGCTGGTGTGGTGCAGTGTGATTTGAGTGGCAGTGGTGGAGACTGCTGCAGAAGTACGAGCAGATACGACGACTGACGATGGACGAGCGTTTCTGTGGAACGGATTAACCTCGTATCCCGAAGCCCTGCTGTGCGGTCATTCCTCTACCTGTCTCCGGAGAGTCCCAGGATGTAGGTGGTGGCTCGACACTTGACATCTGGACGTGTGCTGGGGGTGAGGAAGGAGAGGAGCTCCGAGGTCTCCAACTCACTCAACATCTTCTACCACAGACTGAGGGACAACACAGACGTGGACGAAGCATTTATTCACAACAGTTGAACAGAAAATCTACCAATAAACAGTCAAAATACTCTGTGTTGTTTGGTATTAATTTGGATTTAAGGGTTTATTTATGGCAGATAGTTACACAGAAAAAAATAGTGTGAAAAGCAACGCAACAACAAGTTGTTCAGTATGAAAAATACAATAAAATCAATGACACGTCGTCATCGCGTCTGTCTGTTCTGGAGTTTGTCGTTCGTTAATAAAGTGGAGAGAATAAAGAAGAAAAGTTACCGTTTAAAGTTACAGGACCAACTGGACTTCCATGAATAAAACGCTGCAGACCGTCAACACACACATCTGACATGTGGTGTCTGTGACGGTACTTCCGGTTGACTTGGCTGTTTCTCTTCTTTTACGCGCTACTCCCGCGCAGAGCAGCACTTAAATAAATAACACTGCCCTCTAGTGACAGAAAGGTGGTACTGTTGAGCCTTGAAGCTAACTCTTTTCATTATTTTGGGCGTATTGTTCTTTTTTGTTTTTTTTAAACGACTAAATAATTTTTAATTTTAAATTTTTTTTATGTCATTTATCATCTGGATAACAACGGATTTTAAATGAATTAATAAGATTTATCAGTAGATAAAATGAAGACACTTAAATTGGCAGAACTTTGGTAGTTTATTTCTATGGATCCCAAATATTTACTCACTCTGGTGGTGATATTCCCATCACAAGTAGCTTCATTGGACTCTTTTCATATGACTAAAATGTCATTTACTCTACAAATGAGTTTATATAGTTAATAGTTTTACTGATCTAACAGTGCTGGTGGCCAATTTGTTTTTTTACAACTTTTATTCTTGATTTTCTTCTTCTCATTAAGTTCCAAGTAATTTTAGGCAACCAATTATGTAATTTATTAATATCTGTTTACTATACTTTCTACTACTTATTCTTGTTCTTAAGTTGTTTCTAATCTAAGGTAACTAAAGTTTACATTAGTCTTAAAGATAAGATTAATGTAAAGTTTAGTTGAAAGAAAAACCACACTTTTTAAAATCTGATATATTTAAACCTCCAAACTACTTTATTGATATATTGAAAAAAAAAAAACAAGACACACAAGACATTCACACAGCAACGACTCTCACTTACTCCACATGTTGCATTGAAATGCTGACATTGCATATAAAATGTTCACGAATGTTGTCTGCCCTCTGGGAACAGTGTTGACCTTCTGAGTAACAGTTCCACTCTGGTCTTGTGACTCCAGACAACATTAGTCCCTTTTTTCTTTCTTTTCTGTTTTTTTTTTTTTTTTTTCCAGCCATTAATAACGGATCAACTGTTTTCTTCTCAAATCCGGGGATTTTCTTAAAAGTCAGCTTCTTTGGATATTCTTTTATTGATTTCAGGCGTACAGATGAAGGTCTGGTCCGTAGTCTTCAGGTGAACAGTCACTGGGTTGGACCTCTGTCCAGGTTCTTCAGAAAGATACAGTTCAGACACAGTAAACTGACGTTCAAGGGAAGAGAAAAAACACAGCACGTGCCTTTGTTTGTTGGTTTGTTGCAGACTTTGCGAAAGAGCTGTTAAAGTTGACTATGGTACAAATCAGCACAACTTTATTTAGAGAACACTTCAACGAAAGAACGTAGACACTAAAGAGTTAGGAAATAATAAAGGGTTAGTTTCATTTGTAAACATATTTGAGAAAAGAAAGAAAAAAAAAATAACAGCATTGAGAATTTCAGCACGAGCTGGAAAAGGATCCGATCCCAGTACGGAAAATGAAATCTGTCCAAACCTTGTCCAGGTGAGAGCAGGACAGAACTGATGGCAGTGTTTCTCCAACTCAGCGTGGGTTTTCTGGTGATTATGGTCAGTCGAACTGAGCAGCTAGTGATTGTGGTTTTTACTGTGTCTCGCTTTAATAACGGAACTATGACGTTCAAGGCACTGTTGAAGTTTTAGCTGGAGGACAGAGACGCGCTGGCAGCTTCTCTCTGTTGGCTCAGGCCGGGGCAAAGTCCATCATCAATCATCATTTTATTATCATTATCATGTTTGTCGTCTTCATCCTTCAGACTGTTTCACTCCGCCTTGTCTTTCCTCTTGGAGGTGACTTTGCTGGCTACCGTTGAACCCACCGTGGAGACCCCCCCGGCCACGGCGGAGACGCCGCCCTTCACCAGCCCCACTCCCATCGAGGGCACCGTGGTCACTGCAGATTTGGTGATTTCAAGGCTCTTGCCGCCGACCCAGGCCACTCCGCCCACTGCAGCGCCAACAACGCCCTTTGTCACATTGAAGAGGCCGCCGGTCATTCGCCACACCATGCCAGGAGGCGCCACCTCATGGTCTTTGCTAGCATCTGCAGAGAAAGGTGACAAAGTGTGAAAAAAAATGCTACCCAAATCAAGATATTTGCAAAACGTCATTTTTTTCATTTAGCAGTCATTTTGACCACTGTTGGCCTAAATAGGTAGATTCGATTAGAATCTGTGTTGATTTTCATATGACAACATTTTTGCTTATACTGTTGACATCTTGTGATATCTGTACAATTAGTAAAACAAAATACTAGTGATTCCTTCAACCAAGAACGGATAAAGTTGCTCCTGATCTTTCAAGCACCGAGAAGATGTCCAGCGGCAACAACTGAACTCTTAAGAATCCCGAAAAACCTGCTAACGAGTTCTTTTACCTCTCAGAATAATTGAAAAGGCAAAACTGCTGATGCAGAGAGGAAAAATTCTCAGCTCTGGTAATAATGAAACATTGGCACATTTCAAAGTTTGTGAAATGAACAAGGCAATAAAGAATCACAGCTGAAGAGACTTAAATTCTGCTGCATCGGAACAGCAGCCCAGAAAAATTGCACACTCAGTGTGACACAGGTGACGTCCCTTAATGTCAGAGACAGTGTCTCCAGAGCAGCTGAGTCTGCAGACCCTGAGGAATTCACTGTTCTCTGCTTTCACTGTCAGGAGACTCAGAAACTCCCTCTTCTCCCCAACCTGTTTGTTTTGCTGCTAAAAATGAAAATGAATCCTGACAGAATCTCGTTGTTTCTCAAGTTTCTCTAGGATGAAATTTGATTTTTTTTTTCATCTTAAAGCCAGTGTCCAGTGTGTGGTTGGTTCTTCCTTTATACTGATGGAGTCAGAGATTCACTTTGACTCTGTTGTTTGTTGGTGATTAACATTTCGCGGAGTCAGTGGTTGATTGGGACACGGCACCATCTGTGGTGACGACCATAAATATTGATGCCAAGTTCATTTTGTACAGTGTGGAAACCACGGCAGTAACATTCCCCACACATCTGCTGGGAGATCAGGGTGAGGGTTCAAATTCCAAGGTTAAAATCTGTTTTCAGTACATCTGTGGCTGCTCCAGGCCTCACCACATTCACCCTAACCACACACACACACACATATATATATACATATATGTATATATAAAAATATATATATATATATATATATATATATATATATATACACACATATATACATACACACACACGTATACATACACACACACGTATACATACACACACACACACGTATACATACACACACACATACGTACATACATACATACACATACGCGCGCACACACGGCGCACACACGGGGTGTGGAAATTTGGATCGGTTTGGATCGAACTGAAAAGAATCGGATCGGATCGAACTGGATCGATCGTTTAATATTTTTTATGAATTGTTCCTCAATCGGATCGTAGCCTGTGAATCGAGATATGAATCGGATCGTTATGTGAGTGAATCGTCACACCCCTAGAATATATATACACAAATACTGTGTACATATATACATACATACCCGCATATATGTACATATACATATATTTATATGGAGAGCCGCAAATATTATCAACTACTTTGAATACTGGACCAACAATAACCAACCTCTCTAATGTGTTTCACCATGGTTATGGCCACAGGTGTGTTATCTAAGACAACGTTTGACCACGAGGCCCCAGGTGACGATGGAGCTCCTGAGTCAACGTTGGACTAGTGAAGGGCGGACGTGTACTTTGGGAGCAGGTGTCAGTCACACGGACTGTGTTCTACTTCCTGGGATCAACTCCTGCCAAACACCGTAGTCGCTGTGACTCAATAAAACAGGTCAGAACTGCTGCTCCTGTTCTTACATAAACAACCCTGTCCCCTGACGGAGAAACGGTTTCTTATACTGCAACAGGTGGGTGTAGCTTGCAACATATTCCCTCCGCTGATGTGCCAGCATATGTAATCACGGAGGGGAGGATCCTACGTACCCTCTGTGGGCTGACTGTGGGCGGGTTCGGCTTCGTCCGAGGCCATGGTGGTCCCAGGCTGGGGCTCAGAGCTAACACTGTTCACATTCTGGAAAAAAAAGGGAAACACACGAGAGAATAAGCAAGACAAATTTAGAGTTCCAATTAGAAACAACATACCAGGGGACAATCAGTCTATAACAGTCCACCAGCTGTTTGTATAAGCAACAAATATACTGTACAAACAGCAGGGCCCCCAACGTTTCGTTCCAGAAGAGCCCGTGTTTGTCGATCTGCTCGTACGTCAATAGTTTTTTCCCCAATAATTATAAAAACCCAATTACCAATAAATTGTATTTCCAATTCCTAAAACTTACATGTAATACAATTATAAGAAAACTATTTATACTAGGGCAATCCGACGAGGCGCTTTCAGAGGAGGAGACAGACTCACTCGTATGCCAGAATCGTTGATCAGAAAGCCCACTGTATGTGTTTATATTGAAATATAAAATTTTTATACTTATTTCATTGTGATTTTACACGAATAAACAGGGTAGTCGACAAGGTTAACACACTTCCCATTTAAGATAATCTGGGGTTGATGAGTAGTTAATCAGATTAATGGACTACAATATGATTATACAAATGTATCATTTCTTCTACTGGATTGGACACTTTTGTCCATATACAAAGCCAAATATCCAGGTTTTTTTTAACTTCTTACGCAATGTTGACAGTGCCGTCGGCGTGCGAGAGCTTAGCGATGCAGCAGGTACGTCACCCAACATGTTCTGCATGAAAACAGACACACCCCCCATAGCTGTGTGTGAAACCTTTTGCAGCACCAACGTTCAAAAGTACTAACTCGCTGCAGTACAGACACATGCTGTTCCGTCTGAAGTTCTTATCAGGAGAGTCTTAAGAGCAGGCCGGAATAATCGCACTATCTGTACTGATATGGACGACTAGCGCAAAGTGCTTTGCTAGTTTAAATCCCCTCTCACAGGTTGATCCTTTGGAAAGGATTATGAGGCTCCATGCTGTTTTCTCTTGTTCCAAGTCTTGGTTTGGAGGTTGTGTCCTCTGTGGGGACGACTTCACGTAGATAATCCTGGGGCACGGTCAGTAAGTCTCTCCAGGACGGAGGACTACAAGTATCTCTAGTCCAAACATCACATGAAATCAAGGTCCTTTTTGTCAAATGTCTCCAAGTTGGACAAACTTGCCAAAGACAGACAGGCCACTCTGAGATGTTATAGTTGAGGTTCACTTCTCACCAATATGACTAACAGAAGTCAACGTTAAACCACCAACTCTCCCCAGACAAGGCCTCTTTCTGGTCCAACAGCTTTTATTATGAACTAAATTCCATCGTGACTGAGAGGCTCTTCATGCATCAACCACATTTCTCCAATAACTATCAAATGATAGATTGAATCCCAGGAGTAGTTGGTAGTTGTAACAGGTTGAGAAAACATCAACAGATCATCTCCAACCAGACTCATCTGTTTCTCCTAAACCTAGAGCTTCAGGGTGGTTTTAAAAAAGGTTAACATCATCGTCTTTAAGCAAGTGAATCATTAGCCAGAGATCGCACACCTGATCCCCAAGATGAACAGGTATTCACACAACTCTACAACAAACAAACCCTAGCCTATAATCACTCATGTGTCACGATAATATCACCTGATAAATATCATTGTAATTTTTAGCACAACATTGTTAAGATCGATATCATGAGTATCTGATGAAACAATGCCTGGGTATTGCCAAAATTCCTGGAACCACACATCAGGTCTTGAGAAGTTTACCACAATTTTTACGAAAACCGCACATACATTGGTTGATATCGGAAAAAAATGGATATCGGCAAAAGTTGATATTTGACATTTGTAGTGTAGAAGAACTTTAAATAGAGCTGGAGCGTTTCAATTCTTCTTTCACTTCTCTGCCAACAATAACTTGCCATAAAATATCCGATTTCACAAGGAAATCAATATTAACTCTTCCCAATTTTTGCCGATATTGTCCATACAGCTAATTTCTTAATCAGATATCAATCTTTAACGATATGCACCCGATTGAAAGGCAAACATTTCAGGACTTTATTTGCGATGCCAGCACTGCATTATCGGATTGTATCAATCTTGCAGATATTAAACAGCTACATCTTAATATCGGGTCAATAATATCAGCCTTTTGCTATTATCGCACATCCCTACTTCAGTGATTGGACAGCCAGTGAAGGCCACATCACCATCCACATCACATGGATGGATGATGCCATGGTTGCTAATTACTAAATTACTTGTTGAATGAAGCATTGGGAAATAAAACAAAATAAAATACGCTGCGACAAACGAAATATAGAGTAAAAGAGAGAGAGTGTTTAAGGTGAACTGAACGACCTGTTAAGACTTGACTCTTGTTTACTCCCACGTCACAGCAAAAACCCTTCAACATAAACCTGTTTATTGTTGCCGTTCACCAAAAAAAAAAGAAAAAAATCCAAAATGGTGGTGAAAAATATGCAAACATCGAATAACTGCGGTTAAACAACTAATGCAGCTCAGAGTTGGTGATTAACCGTTATGGGTATTCGACTAAATCGCGATTAAAAGGCTGCATTGCGATGCAGCAGGATATAAACGACTTTCTGGACTTTTTTTTTTATTCTCCTGACTCTAACGGTCTGGATTTACCGACGTCGACGTGGAAGTTACGACTTCATGCAAACGACTGTTTCTCCACATTTGCTTTGAGATCCGTTTGATTTTAACACCTGTTGAGATAAAACGTGACAACGAAAAAAAAACAACTCCTCAAGGCCACGACAGTCATCGTCGTTTCTTGACTAAAGTGGTGAAGATGAACTTCATCCATCACACGCACTCACACACACTCCACGCGTTCAGACCAATAGAGAGAATAAAGGCTGTGACACCGAGTCCTTACCTTCACCATTGTTCGCGGTCTCTTCTCCAAACACACCTGGTAAAGAAACTTGAGTCTGGGGCGGCTTCTGTTTCAGCCTCGGAACTAAACTCTCTGTCGGGGGTGGATGTTGGGTGGTGTTTTTGTGTGGTTTCCTTCTGAGAGTTTGCAGCTCTCCCTCCGTCAACTCCTCAACTCCTAACGCATCGGTTCCTGCAGCTTCCTGACTTTTCTTCGCTCGCAGTCAAAGTCAGCGGGCGGACGGAGCTCGCTTTTCTCCCCGACTCTGCTGTGCCGACGTGGCGCATTCGGCGTGTACAAACACAAGCACACACGAGCGCGCACGCCCGCACACATACATGCGAATACCAGACGGACTTCCGCTAGAAGCCTTCAAAATAAAAGCGTCTTTATGTCCCGATTTTTTCTAGATTTTTCGACATGCTGAGCAAACGTTAGATAAAAAAAAAGAACATTTATATAAATTTTACATCAACTGTAATAATATCACGCGCTTTTATAAAATTATGTCCATACACCCCGTTATATTCTTATTACACTGATTTGATGCACCAGTAAAATGTGTTCATGAATGGAATCCAAAGAACAGCAGGTGGAACACACCTGGCCAAACTAAGGCCCGGGGACCAAATGCGGCCTGTTGAGCTTTTTAATCAGACCCACCAAACATTGTAGTATTCATTCATCTCAATCTGCTAGTCCCTTGGTGGGTCACAGGGGCAGATGACGCCCGAGAAGACACTGAAATCACACAAGAAGTTATGTGGGTGCTATGCTATGAGCACCTCAGTGGCAACCTGACAGCTAGTGGATTTGAACCTAGAGCCTTGTAGCGCAAGTTCACTTCCTTTTGTACGAATTGTACTACTATTTTATTTTATTTATGAATTAATTTATTCATCTTCATCCTCTTATTTTACCTGGTCTCAGAGGTAATAGTCTCCATTACTGCCACATAAGTCACACTGAACCATACTGTGAGCATTCCTGTGGTTTGAGATAATGTCGTAATCTTTCTTTTTAAATCAAAATTTGAATGCTTTACTATGCATATTAGGATTGGATGTCAAGACAGAAACTCGGAGAAAACAAAACAAACTTCCTCTACTGTCAGTTGTATTGACACTAGGTCTGGGCTCCACTGTACAATCAGGTTCTGATTGGGTGGCAGTTGTGGAGACGACCAAGTATTTCATAAGTGGATGAAGACAAATTACATAACAGAATATATTTTATATATTATCATTTTTTCAAATGGCTGTGCTTTTATTGTGAAATAACGACGTGTGTTCGGTGTGCTTCCGTCCTGCATCACCAACAGTTACAGTCAGCTAGTTGTGGGAACTGTGTGTTCCGTTTCACCTCTGTACATGAACGTTTACACAGATTAAATTGTCGATACATGTACTTTCACCATCTGTGTGTGGTTTGACCTGAAAGGCCACAAACACAGGAAACAAGCCAGTGTAGTTACACAATAAAGTTCTTCAACTGAAGCAAAGACAAATTACCACCACAGTTCGGGGAATCCAGACTTGAGAAGTATTTATCCATGTTCTTATCCATTACCGAAGGAGTCTCCACGACTGCCAACCAAACGGTGCTGTGATCAGAGCACCTGCAGCTGGTGGGTTCCAACATGAAGCCTTGCCGACCCAAGACTGCTTCCTTAACCTTTGGGCCACCACATCTGCCATGATAAGCAACAATCATGTACATCTTGACTGCTGACGTCACTAAGAAAGCATGGTATTCTTAGGAGTTGTACCTAGCAGTACATCAACGTGGTTCCATTCGTTTGCACCACTGAGGTAGCAAGGTTCTCAGATTTAATCCAACTCTCAGTTGGACCCAGTTGGGCCAGTGTCAGGTGGTTGTACCAAAAAAATCCACTTTATTTACTACAGTTTGGCAGTTCTATAAGGTAGTGTTTCATCCATAAGTATGTGTGTAATGTTAATAGATAAGAATCAGTGCCGATACGATACTTTCTGGAACTGTGGCGGTTTAACCCAGAGGCAATGTCCCTGTCATTGGTGTGGAACTGCAGGGTTCACCCCCTGGGCAATGATCAAATTACTGTTAGGGCGATTAGTTCTGGTCCAACCACAGAAATGACCATGAGGGCCTGGTGTGGTGTGTATGGAGTGATTTGGATGGCAGTTATGGAGACTAACGGATAATGGAGTAACGGATAAACAGGTTTATAAGACAGTATTGTAGTGGTGTTAACCTTTGTTAACTATACATTTTAAGATATATTTCATATTTTTACTTTACTGAGTATAGACTTGGGTGGACCCTGTGATCTATTTGCGGATAAGCAGATGAATGAATGGATGGCATTATTGGATTTCTGGCCCAGAATGTTAAAAATCATAGTTTGGCCATAGTTTAACTGTGAACAATTTTCTACCTTTTTTATTTAGTTTCCCCTAGATGGCAGCATTGCAGGAGTTTCTCCGGCAGTGTCTATTTGACTCAGGCATATCCTTGGTTGCATTGTTTGGGGTCCTTCCTGAAAGCTCGGCGCCAGTCCTTTGGGCTGTCGAAGCGAAAACAGCTTTATATATAAAACTATCGGAATTAAAATAATATTTTCTGATAAAGGCCCGACCCATACGAAGCCCAGAAATGAACCTAGAACTACTCGGTAACTATTCAAGAAGCCTGTTTCCTCTTTCCGTTGTTTTTATCTTTGTAGGTTTTTGTGTTTAGCTTTGTTAGCATAACACGTTCGTGAAAGCCGCTGCGAGTTTCAATAAAAGAATATATTAAATTATAAATAACGGTTATCTGTTAAAATAATTAAAATAAAGTGGTAGTGAGCAACGCATAATAATTTTAACGACTTGTACATCAGTGTGTTACGGTCGTACGTTGTTCAAGTTACATTAACCTTCGGTTTCCCTGTTGTCTTGAGAACATATTTTCATTTTAGTTTATTATTTATTGTTCCTTGTGTAACCCACATCTCTTAAATATGAGAGATAAAGGCGTGTTTGGGTGGATTACTCTTAATTTACGATAAAAAAATAACGTTGTATTGTTTTTGAAACAGTTAAACTCGTTGCTTGTTTTGTTTTTGTGAGATCTGGGCAGCAGATTGATGTTGTGTTACTTCTTTCTTCATGATTTTCTTTTATAATATCTGTCGATTACATATGGAAATAGAGACGGGGCACCTAGGTGTCTAAGACACCTAAGGGTGATGTCAGTTTTTAGTTTATCTATTTACACTGATTCTGTATTTTCCTTGTAGAATCGTTTGGGCAGAATTACCCAGAGGTAAGCCAGCATATCCTAATGAAGTCTAATGGAAATATTTACATTCCATATTTATTTACAATCAGTTTAATTGCTAATAATAATTTAGTCGTATATTATTTTAGTTGGACCGGTCTGACCTTCGTTTTTTTTATTTTGGTTTTTTGCATCACTAGGAGGCTGATGGCACCCTGGACTGTATCAGTATGGCCCTCACTTGCACCTTCAACCGCTGGGGGACCCTACTGGCTGTTGGGTGCAACGATGGTCGTATTGTTATTTGGGATTTTCTCACACGGGGCATCGCCAAGATAATAAGTGCACATATTCACCCAGTCTGCTCGTTATGGTAAGACAACACTGTATGTTTGAATCATTGCTTCCATTTAAATAATAATAGTATTTTAGTTAAACTTGCATGACAATTCTCCATGTAACTGTGTGTATGTGTTCTATGCAGCTGGAGTCGAGATGGTCACAAACTAGTGAGTGCTTCCACCGACAACATCGTGTCACAGTGGGATGTTCTGACTGGAGACTGCGATCAGAGATTTCGCTTCCCTTCGCCGATCCTGAAATTGCAGTGTCATCCCAGAGATATGTGAGTTGTTGGCCATCTGTACTCAATACTGCTTTTGTTTTTCTTGTTCAATAGTGAATATTAAAGAAGGAAGCGAACTCCCAGTCATTGTGACAATGTGGTACACACCACTGCACACAATGAAGTGTGACCTCAGCGTTAATTCATCACCAAGTGAACAGTGGGCAGCTTTGAGCACGCAGAGAGTAGTGTGTGCTTTAGTATTGGCAGCTGGTGGACTCGAACCTAAAACCATCTAGACCCAAGTTTATTATCACTTTCTTACCACTGTCCTAAAGTGAATTAACTACATTCAATTAACTTTGATATTTTAGTGATTTTTTAAAAAAGTGATAATGTCTTCATTTTGGCTTTCAGGGACAAGGTTCTTGTATGCCCTATGAAGTCGGCACCAGTCCTGCTGACTCTGTCAGACTCCAAACATGTCGTTCTTCCTGTTGACGATGACTCAGACCTGAATGTTTTCGCAGCCTTTGACAGACGGGGCGAGTACATCTACACAGGGAACGCTAAAGGGAAGGTCAGTTTTTGCTTTTTACTTCTATTTTCAAGTGCTAGTTATATTTGTAAAAATCTAATTTACTTCTTTTCTAATGTTTATTGCACATTGTTGCAGATCCTTGTCTTGAACACAAACACCCAGGAATTGGTGGCATCATTCAGAGTGACCACAGGCACCAGTAACACCACCGCAATTAAATCCATCGAATTTGCTCGCAAGGGCAGGTAAACCTCTATTATAACTTTTCTGTTGTGTGTCTAACTTTGTTAAAAATGTGAAATAGTTCCATATGACAAATATGACACGTTCCACCTCCGTTCTGTGTCCAATGCAGTTGCTTCCTCATAAACACAGCTGACCGCATCATCAGAGTGTATGATGGAAGGGAGATACTGACATGTGGCAGAGATGGTGAACCAGAACCAATGCAGAAACTACAGGATTTGGTCAACCGGTATTTTCATACATAATGTTCATTGAAACATTGCTATTTGTCAGCACCAGGAAAATGCTTTTGTTACAGTACCTGCTTCTTATCCTTCTTGCTCAGGACTCCGTGGAAGCGCTGCTGTTTTTCAGGGGATGGTGAATATATTGTGGCAGGTTCAGCAAGGCAGCACGCCCTCTACATCTGGGAGAAGAGCATTGGTAACCTGGTGAAGATTCTCCATGGAACCAGAGGAGAGCTGCTCCTCGATGTCGCTGTAAGGATTTCTCAAGAAAACATTGATTTGACTTGTGATATTAACAATATCACATAATATTTTTTTTACCCTGATCCCAGTGGCATCCTGTCAGACCAATTATTGCTTCTATCTCTAGTGGAGTGGTTTCTATCTGGGCACAGAACCAAGTGGTAGGTAACAGATTCTAGCTAAAAAAAACAGTTTCAGCACCAAAACTGAGAACCGATATAATGTCTGAGTGTGTATCTTCTAGGAAAACTGGAGTGCTTTTGCCCCAGATTTTAAAGAACTGGATGAAAACGTGGAGTACGAGGAGCGAGAGTCAGAGTTTGACATTGAGGATGAAGACAAGAGTGAACCTGAGCAGACAGGTAACACACAGACACGCACGTCCATTTAAAATCACATATCTCTGACCCAACAGGTCACCCAACATCTTGCAATGTCTTTGTGTTGCAGGTGGTGATGCAGCAGAGGATGAAGAGGTTGATGTGACAACCGTTGACCCTATTGTTGCTTTTTGCAGCAGGTGAGAAGACGAATTTGCACCAATGTTTCCTCAGAACTATTTCATTAAATCCTCTCTGTAAATTGTTAACACTAAACTTCTGAATCATGATTTATCCCGACAGTGACGGAATTTTATCTTAAGATGAATAATATATATTTTTGGCCTGTAGTGATGAGGAACTTGAAGACTACAAGGCGCTGCTGTATCTGCCCATCGCTCCCGAAGTTGAAGATCCAGAGGAAAACCCATACGGCCCACCACCGGACTCCTCAGTCCAGGCTACTGGTCCAGATGATACCTTAGCTGGCGGTGATAATAAGAAGCAGCGTCAACCGTCATCTGAAGGAGGCCCAGCTAAAAAGAAAGCTCGCACCACCACCATTGAATTGCAAGGGGTGCCATGTGACGGTGAGATGCAAACGCAAAACAATGACAGTCACTCGTACATGACCACAAAATATTTAATCCCTCTGTTTTTGTTTTTGTCCCCTTCCCCTCAGAGGTGCACCCCCTGCTGGGCGTTAAAGGTGATGGCAAATCTAAGAAGAAGGCAGCCGGTCGGCCCAAGGGTTCCAAAGGTAAAGACAAAGACTTCCCCTTCAGGCCCAAGCCTTACAGGGGTGAACGGCCCACCTTCCCCGTGGAAGCCATGGGCGGCTCTGGGCCAGGAGTTGGAGGAGGAGGAGCAGGAGTAGGGATGAAGGGCAGGGCAGAGGGGGGCCTGGCTGCAGGTAAGGATGCCTCCGCCCCAGATGCTGCAGAGTCTGGGAGCTCTGTTAGTTCTGCTGCCCTGCTGAAACCTCAACTGCCCAATCTGTTGCCAAACTGTATGCCTCCCTCCCCCTTCCTGTACTGCTTCCACCTAACACCACTTCTCCAACCACACGGCTTACTGACAGAAATCACACTTGGAGCCACAGCCCGCTCACATCAGATTCTTTGAATTCTGTTATACTCAAATGATGGACATAAGGTGTTACTGAAAAAAACTAACAAATGTCTATGATTAAAACATTTAAGAGATACTCATGAAAGTGAATTTAATGAGTGAATGAAAAATGTATTTTAACCATAAATAATCTTCAACTTCAGAAAATATGCAGTATTATGCAAATAGTTTGTTTTTGTCGCTGCACAGATTTATTTCCAAATCTTCATGAACTCCACTCTTACTGAATCATTTATGCTCAGACTGTGGCTTCATGGCTGTTCAACCTCTGTTAACCTTGGCTGCTTAGGCTGGATAATTGGTAGTCTTTGGGTTTTTTGGTAAAGTCAGGCCGTGGTTGGTGAATGAGTGTTGACGTGGCTAACGGTGAGGTGGCACAGTCTACTACAGTTTACTTCCTGCTTGGCCATTGACCCTCCTGCTCCCACTCCCACCTCCCTCCTTGGGCTTGCCATGTTACAAAGTTTGTGTCTTCTGCAATGTTTCTCAGGTTCCATCCTTTCTGTTTCTCTTGCTTTATGTTTGAATGATCTGGGAGGAAATTATACATGTTTTAGAAATATTTTTAGTTAAGTTATAGAATAGCATTTGACAGATACTAGTCTGTCTTAACCTGCTTTCTTTCCTACAGATTTACAGATTGGATTATGCACATAGTATTTTTGCAATTGTCATTTGTTTTTTATGCAAAATACTATCAGGTGACATTGGCTCCTCCTCATTTGACTAAAACGTGCTGAGGAAGACATTTGTTCATATTTATCCAGTTCAAAGGAGTCCAATAAGAAATTATCAATAAGCGCCAAGTTTTATGTACTACCAGATATCTATGTGTTGTGTTTTTCTCCCACCTGACATTGTGCAGATTTTGTTTAAATGAATTTACAGCAGTAAAAATAGGAGGTTTTAAAAGTGAGAAAATGTGAGAAACCCTTAGTGGTGAGTATGACAGTGGTTAGATGATATGAAACATAACTGAATCTTTTTTTTTGTTATTGTTTGTCTCTAACCTTAGATGTCTTTTTAACAGTTTACTGTAGTCCAGTCTAAGACAGACTGTGTGTGTATAGTGTCTCAGTCTGACTGTATTTGTGTTTATTCTGCAGGGAGCATGGTCTCACAGTCGTACAAACAGCACGACATCGGAGGGATGGACTGATGTCAGCACTGGGGGCGTCAGACAAAGAGACATAAATCCTGATGTCATTTACAGACTGAAGGAGCAGCCTTCATGGGGCACAGACTATTTTCTGTCAAAACCAGGATGCAGAGTCAGGGGGAAAGATCTGAGCACGGAAGACAAAGAAGAGCTGAAAAAAAAAAGAGCGTGACTCTTCACTGGATATATGGCATGTCCCTGTCTTTGTAGAATTTGTGTAGAGTGTGACTGAGTTCTGATATTGTGTGTGGATGTTTTCTCCCTTGTTTTTATACTTATTAAAAAATGTTCTGATTTATACAAGTAGCAGTGTGATGGATTTCTTTCAAGACAAAATTATGTCGTGGGTATAGCTATGATTTTCTTGGATACCTCAAATTCACACAGTTTGTTAAATGAAAATAATTACATTGATAATGTTAAAGATAACCTAGTAAAATGTAAATCGTAAAAGACAGATAAATACTTTAAAAAAATTTGTAAATTAGAAAAAAAGTTGATAGGTTTTTTTTAAGATCAATGTTTCTCTTAATTGGTTAGCAACAATTTGTATTAGGTATAATTTATATATATATATATAAGAATATATATATATATATTTAATTTATTTATATATGTACAGATAGCAAACGCTTTTAAAGAAACACAATTTTCAAGTATTCCAAATTTTATTAAAAATGAAAAATAATATTGAATAAATAAAATTAAAATATTTGGGTTAATCGACTATTATTGAATATAACTTTAACTCCACCGAACGCTCAATGACATGCTCAGATGTGCGGCTTTTACTTTGAAACTCATTAACAAAAGTAGTATTTTGAAAGGCAAGTCGCGGATCCGGGGCCGGGCAGCGGACGGTATGGTGGAGAAGTATTTCTGAATTACGGGCAGCTGGAGCTTCTGGGAGTAGTTGTATGCCCGTTTGTCGCCCAACGGTTCTGTCTGTCTCTTCGCCGGAGCTGCGTGGCCGTCGCTCGTGTAATGGAGCTGGACAAAATGGACGAAAATGACTGGAAGTATCACGGAGAAGGAAACAAGAGCCTGGTGGTCTCACACGTACAGGTGAGTCAGGCTACGAGGCTAACAGCGAGCTAATCCAACCCAAGAGGAAAGTCGCAGTAATTTTCCAAACAGTTCTGGAGCTTCCACACGATGTTGTTGCTTTTCCAAATATTAAATTTCCATC
The DNA here is from genome assembly GCA_016785265.1 of Paraplagusia blochii. Taxonomy (NCBI): domain Eukaryota; kingdom Metazoa; phylum Chordata; class Actinopteri; order Pleuronectiformes; family Cynoglossidae; genus Paraplagusia; species Paraplagusia blochii. Next base: position 9,345 of record JAFBJS010008141.1, on the reverse strand, counting down.
ATGGACAAATTGACCTTAGACTAAAACATGGAAGCCATAAGTTTTTGCCTTTAGCTGTCCACAGTTTAACCGCTAGCTTAGAGTTTTTATACGGTAGCCCATACAAGTTTATAGGTGATATATAGATTAGTTTAAAATCATGTCTACAGCCGATCGTGTTGTCATTTCCCCTGTGTTGTCCTGTTATGTTATTATCAACCTTTAAAAGTCTTCCACGGTGACTATAGTTTGACGTATATGCAGAGAATGGGTGATAAGGATGTAGCATCCCAACCGTTCCCCTCACCGCTGTCTGTCAGAGATTTTAATCCATATTAATTTAGAAGTGTTTCATCGTAACAATGCGATAACGGTTGCCGAGAGACGTTGGTATTCCTCCGTGGGAAAGTCTTCTAAATAGTACCTGTATGGTCATGTTATTATTGAGCAATCGGTGACCTAACAGGGAATGGCATTACTCAGTGTTGTAACTAAGACAGTCGCCTCTATTATGGGTGTTCGGTACAAGGGAATGCGGTCGCAAGGATTATCATCTGCTGATGAGTCAGTCAATGTTGAGGAGGAGATATGGTGTTTTGTGGCTAGGGGTAAAGTTGATGAAGATTTGGGAAAGAGTAGTTGAGGCTCTGCTGAGGAAAGAGGTAGAGATTTGCAAACAATATGGTTTTATGCAGAGAAAGAGTCAGGAGTGGCAGAGAAGTATGTTAGATTGGTGCAGGGTATGTATGAGAACAGTACAACGGTGGTGCGGTGTGGAGGTGGAACTGCATCAAGGATCAGATCTGAGCCCCTTCTTGTTTGCTTTAGTGATGGACAGATTGCCAGATGAGGTCAGACAGGAGTCTCCATGCACCATGATGTTTGAAGATGACATTGTGATCTCCAGTGAGAGTAGGCAACAATCAGAAGAGAACCTAGAGAGGTGGATGTAAGAGAGTCAGCTAAGGTGAAGGGAAAGGTTTACAGGACGGTGATGAGACCAACCATGATGGATGGATTAGAGACACTAGGAAAAGACAGGAGGTGGAGGAGTTGAAGATGCTGCTGGAATTCTCTTTAGGAGAGACAAGGATGGACAGGATCAGGAATGAGGTGATAAGAGGGACAACACAGACAGGAGGGTTTGGAGAAAAAGCTAAAACCAGCTTGAGATGGTTTGGACATGTTCGGAGGAGGGACAGTGGACACACATCGATAGAAGAAGGATCCTGGAGATGGAGCTACCAGGTAGGAGAGAAAGAGGAGATTGATGGATGCAGTGAAGGAGGACATGGAGGTAGTTGTGAAAACCCCTGACAAAAGGGACAAGCCAAAAAGAAAAGAAGCCAGTAAGATTCTGTGCATTAGGGAAACAGTCACGCAGGAAACAATCTCAGTCACGCAGGTCATTACATTGTTGGAGGTATGCTACGGAAATAGCTTGGTTTCTTGAAGACGTTAAACCCCCTTATACAAGAGACTTCTTCAGATATTACTGGAAAAGAAAGTGTGTTTTACCCACAGTCACATGTGTCAAACTCAGCCCGGGGGCTTGAACATGCCTGCATTGTAAATATAGTTGGCCTGCAAGATCATATCAGATGGAACTGCTGTTACAAAGGCAAATATCTTCAAGAAAAAAACGCCAGTTATGTTCCATAATGTGGGAATTGAGGTTTAGTGACATTGACAGAAATGACAAAGTCACTATGGTGAGAAGACATTGTTAAATTCATCAGTTTTAACTGTAAAACTCTGTTATATTAGCGCTGTAGTCAAGTCAAAGTCTTAAAAGAATAGGAAACAAATGTTGTTATCAGAAAACTGCCAGTGAATTCCATTTGTATCTTATGACCAGACATGTTGTAACAAAGTAACCTCATGAGCAAAGTTAAATGCCGACCCAAACATGTAATCTCAACCTTGTGCCGACAAAGCGTTTGATTCCAAAAGTAATTGAGCTTCATAGCGTAGCCACAGCGGCACATAGGCGTATAGTCAGGTGCGGCTTATGTATGTACAATATGTTTTTTTCTTTAAAAATGTATTGGGTGCGGCTTTTAGTCCGTAAATTACGGTATTTGAAAGGAATAAATAAAGAGTGATTTTCTTGTTTTTGCAGATTTCAAGAGTTCTGCGTCTGCTGAAATATCCAGCTGAAGACTCTGAAAACCCTCCACAGGTAATTAGAAATGGTGTGAATGTAAAGTTAAATCCTGATCAGACTCCTAATACCAAACCCATGACACGCACTGAGAACTAAGTGGCATTTGTTGAACAGATTATGTTCAGTGACTGGGTGTTTGTTTTCAAAACAGGTTTATGACATGAAGTCATTTTCTAGCATCACTCACTTGAATGGCCTGTGATTGGTCATTACCATCATCTGTGTTACCATATGTGCGACATGAACCATCAGCACTGGACACAAAAACTGACTTTAAATTCCTTTTTAAAAAACACACGTTTGTCCTGAGCATCATTTCGATCTTCCACCCCTTTCTGATACGTTCTAATTTACGTTTAGCTTTCAAACTAACAGGTAACCCTTACTATATAACACGTTACACCCACTTAGACATTCAGATCTCGGTTACTCACAGTGTGGAACCACGCCTCACCCAGCCCCAGTTGTTCTATCAGTGATCTTCTCTTCCTTGAAAGTAAAAAAAAAAATTTGGAATTTAAGAAAACAGACAAAAGGCTTTGTCTAACAAACACAACATACACACAGTGGTGGGCCTTCAGGGCCAGCAAAGCCTTCTCTGCTGGCCCAAACATGCTCAGAAAAACACATTTATTCATAAATATGATTAAATAAAATTGTATTATTATGATTTTTATAACTAATTCATGTACATTTACATTTAAAAGTTGGATAAAATTTTTTTTATCCAATCATAACTCTGCCTCAGCCTACAGAATCAAAAGCGAAAGCTGTGTCCACTGTCAGGTCACAGCTCTCAGACCCAGGTCATCTGGCCAGACTGAGAGGCCAGTGGAAGCTAGCTGGCTCTGTAAAACAGGCTCTTTAACTCTTCCACTCACTTGATCTCTTTCTGTTTGGTCTGCAGACACCAGAGCAGGCGTTCAGGCAGCTCCAGAACATCGTGGACTTCTGCTCCAATGTCATGAGCAGACTGCTGGGAGAGAAGTTCATCCACAGCGGGGTAAGGCAGCGTTTGCAGCTGTTTTCACTTTCTAGAACGGCACAGATTCAAACACAGGTGACACTTGGTGCGTGTTGAGCGAGGATCAATCAACAATGATGTATCAGCTTTTACATTCCTGGTTCTGAACTGACTAGGTCTTAAAATATGTAGCGTAAAAAGAAGTCGTCATTGGAGAAGTTTCACAATTGCTTTGAAATAAAAGTGGCTGCATTTATTCTCTACAATTGTTAAAAAAGTAAAGATGTTACTATTCACAACTTTTTTTTAGACATGAACCAAGTTTTGAGTCACATAGTGTCAAAGGTGAAGCCTTTCCCAGCTGGATCTTGTTGTTAACAGTTGCATTTGTGTCTCAGAGTCACAAGCTGCAGCATAAAAATACATCTCAGGGGCTTCAGAACATGTGGTCTGTGGTGTGTGTGTAGTCACAGGACAAACGTCACTGTGGTTCAATCTTGACATTTCTGTTATCTGTACAATCAGTGCCACCATATTTAATAATTTATGTCAATATCAAAAACCTAAATGCCTTTATTTTTACTAAATTACCACATATACTGTGTAAATACTGCTATTAAGATTAGAGTTATAGCTACTTAGATTATTGACCTTATCATATTTCGACCACAGACTTTTCTTTAGATTTGTCTCACTTCACAATCAGAGGAATGCAATCCTGTCTCACTATGTACTTGTGTACGATTGACCGGACAATTCAACATTTCTTCACAGGAGGTGGTCAAACTGCCTCTAGAGTTTGTACGACAGCTGTCAATCAAAGTCCAGCATCACAGACCAGGTAAGAAACGTCAGATTTTTTTTTTAGACTTCATGCTATTGTTATGAGTAAATGTTCATTTTATTCTGCTTTAAATTGACCCAAAACACATTCCTGTTTAGTTGAAACTGTGAGGAATTGAAGAAAAAACTCTCACCAGCTTTGATTTAGTTTTTTAGATTTCCTAGCCACCAAAAACGATTTGCAATAAATATAGTTTTCAGACTCATTAATATGTATTTGATCATTTTCATTATACACCTAATGATCTCTTAAGATTTGGACATAGATTAGTGTTCAGATATGTCTCATTTCACTGTCTTTATTAAGATTTAGCAACTCATTCTGCCTTGCTGTGTAATTGTATAGAGATGACAGGACAATAAAATCCACCTGAACTAGAACATTGTGTCAGAGGAGGTGGAATTACTTAAAACAACAGAATTTTCATTTTCAATTAATCAATATTTTGACAAATCTAAAAAAAAAAACATCCTTTCCACTCTGTAAAAGTCGTGTCTCTTGTTGTTTTAGTGTGGCGCTGTGACAAGGTGATGGACATCTACAGTGGCTGCGCTCTGTGTCTACCCAACCTGACGTCTCCACTTCTACACCAGCCAACACACACTCCTCCACTCTGCATTGAGATAAAGGTACAGGTCCCTCTTTTCTCTTCGCTTGTTACTTCCAACTTAGTAGAAGTTCAATATTTACTGATAAGCAGTGAATGTCGGTGTTATCGTCGGTAAAACTTTTCTATACAAATCCTTTTCCCTTTTGATGGTGAACTTAGCTGTAGCTGTGTTCAGCTGTGAATGTGGTCAATGCGGACCATAAATACTGAGATAATAATCTGGAACACATGAGCTGGAGTGTTGCTGGGTGTATTTTTCAGCTGCATTGTTGAGTTTTTTGTTTCGTTCTCAGCCCAAGTGTGGTTTCCTGCCATCTTCCAAACTAGTCAGTAAAGAAGTCAAGACCAAAGTGTGTCGATTCTGCATACACCAACACTACAAGGTAAAATCAACAACAATGTTTGTTTTAAAATGTTTGAAATGTAGCTTGACTTAACAACACACTGCATGTGACTACTTTGCATTTAAGCGACTGTATCGATGTAACCCTTGCTGTAAGTTCATTCATTTTCTTGAAACAGGAGTGTGAACGTCTTGAAGTCTAACTATGACCCGAACTATAGAATGGAGAGTTGTCTTTGTCTCCTCCTGACTGTCTTCTGTTTGTTGTTACTGTCTGGTTGCAGGTGGCCAATGGAAAGTGGAAGAGACGCAGCCTATACTGTCCTCTGGACCTGTTCTCAGGGTGAGATTACAGTAGCTGCTGCTGCTGCTGTTGTTACTACAAACACTCAGGACACGTGTTACATGTAACGTTACTCAGCTTTACATTCAACCAATGAGTTAAAGTCAACGTCAGCTGGCGTCAACCTGTCCCCCTCACACACCAAACATCTCTGTTCCATCTATGATTGACACTCACCCCCTGTTCTAACCCATTAACTCTATGTCTCCCCCCCCAGGAACAGACAGAGAATGCACTTTGCCATCAGACACCTCATAGAAGAACCGCAAAACAACTTCAAAATTTTCAAGGTGAGGCACGGACACAGTTTATGGTCATGTACTGTACATACTGATGACAAATCTTTCTTTGACGAATACTGTAAAATTGCGGGGTCAAACCAGGTCCACAAGCGTCCGATGTGGCTTCAGGTTTTTGTTGTAGGTTAGAACCAAAACCTGCAGCGACAGAAGCCCTTTGTGGATCTGGGTTGACACCTGTGCTGTAAAAACAACAAAAACATTCGTTTTTACTGTGAGATTTGTGTTGATGGAGATGAGGCTACATTACATTCCAACCTGTGTGTGTTTTCAGGGTGGTCAGTGTATTTACAGCAGTAAGGAAGGCAGCGACGACTCACCGGACCTGAATTCTCTCCTGCACCACCTCAGACCGTATGTCATGCATGGGAACAACAAAATCAACAGTCACATGACGGGCAAGGCTGTACTCAACGACTTCATCCAAGTAAAAAGACTTCACTTCACAAAGTCATTATCACAGAATAAACATTGCCTATGGTTACTTTGTGTACTGTAGTTGTCCTCAAAGTATTTTGCATAAAGTAATTAGAATAGATATTGACTAAGGGTTAAAAAAACGTTTTAAGTTAATTTGTTTACACTTTTCTGGAATTAAACTTGAGTGAAATCAACCACCGTAGCTTGATGGAATCATATGCAACATCATCATCTCCCTCTACAGGTTCTGGTGAACGCACTGCTGAGCAGTAGAGGAGGAGACGCAGGAGTATTGACGGACAGAGGTGGAGACGGGAGGAGCTCCTGTGAAGCCAGTTTGTTTAAGGAGAGGCTTCGTCATGGTCAGCGTCTTTTAAAGAGCAATCTGAGATATTTTGGGAGAAGCTTTGAGGATAAATAGTCAGCCAGTTAATTAACCTTTGAGAAGTGAATAAATGTGTGATATTTAACCCTTAGACATACAATATTAGGTAGTGAAGGCAGAGATTTTGTGTGCAGGCAGAGTTCTTGATGGGTTCAGGGGAAAAGTGCTCTAGCACAGTGGGCTGGGCCAGGTACCGGTCTGTGGGTGAATTGGTGCCAGGCCGCAGAGAAATAATGTTTCTTTTTGGTTTAGAGTTCATATCTGAAACTAACCACAAATATAAAATATAAATGTGTGTGTGTGTGTCTTCAGGCTCTCAGGGTTTACCCAGCAGCAGCGTTCTGTCCAGGATCCTCCAAACTCAGATGTTGGACACCTTGGATATCGAAGGACTTTATCCTCTCTACAGACGAGTGGAGCAGCATTTGCAGGAGTATCCCAAGGAAAGGTAGGAATCTGTTGAACAGCTCCTGACTTCCTGGCAGTCATCATCAAGTGTCTGATGTCATTTCCTGTCTGTGTCAGAACCCATCTACAGATGGACGGACCGTACGACGAAGCCTTCTTGGAGATGCTGCAGAAATGTCAAGCTGAAGATGATGGTTCTGTGGAATACGCCGCTGCAAAAGTGAGATTTTTTTTGCTTCTTCAATTTGAAGATCTCTGTGATCTTTATTAATGAAATCATGCCTCGTCTCCAGGTTCATCAGTACCGTGTTGCCATGACAGCCAAGGACTGTTCCATCATGGTGTCCCTGGTTCCATGTACTGAAGAGGAGAAGGAGGAGGAGGATGAGGGGTAAAAGACATGAACTTTTTTCAACTTAACTAAAGAAAATGGTTTTCATTCTGGCCCCTGATACTGGAAATATCAAATATCAAATATCACTGATACATTTAATCAGTTTAAATAGGGCTGTGCAATAAATAATAATGCAAACAACAACACTACACACTATATTTGTACTTACATGTAAGGGCAGTGAATCGTGAAGATGGTAAATAAGGTACTTTCAAATAAAATCTATTATTAAATAAATACTGCTAACTTCTCATTATGTTTTTACAAAATAATTCTGTAGTATTCATTTAGAACCACCAGGTGGAGCCAGACATCTGATCTTTTCTCAGCATTTTTAACCGACCTTTTTTCCCACCCACAGTCTCCCTGGTCAGAGGTGGCTCAGGGACTTCCTTTCCTCCAGACCCCCTGCCTTTTCCCACACAGTCTCCATCCTGGATCTGGATCCAAAGCCATTTGACAGCATCCCACGCCAGCTGCGCCTTGATCAGAAAATAGTTTCATTCTACACAAGGACTGGCGGATCCATGCCCAAGGCTTCTTCACTTCCAGTTCCCGGCATTTTCATGGCGGCAGAAAGAGAAGACTGCACACTTGTCTTCCACCCGGTGTGAAACACCAGGCTGAGAAACCAGAGAGGAGAGATTCTTTGAAGATTCCAGAGATCTGGAAAAACTCTGGGGCTGTTTTTTTTCCACTGCAGCACTTTCTCCTCCACTATCATCTCATGTTGTCAGGTATCACCTTCTCCTGCCTCTGGTTACTGCCTGTTGGCTGATAGAAAAAATAATCTACTGGATTTAGCGGTTTCTAAAAAGAAAAAAAAAGAGTTTCCATGATTATAGAGTGTGAAATCATGTCGTCTGGGTTCAGAATTATTTCATTCTCTGCCTCGTGGCCGTGAACTGTCACAGAATCCTGTGGAAACTATGACCTGTCACTGAATCAGAAAACAAAAGTGACAACATCTCCTCATGGTTATCGACCTTCACATCAAAAAGTGATTTTATTGTAAGTGATGTTGGGTGAAAAAGCACAAGTCACTGTAGCTTCAGGCAGTAGGAGTTTTATGAACAGGACTGGTTCCTCTCTGGTCATAACCTCCTGCAGTCGTCTGCTTACACTGGACGTGCACTGATCATCTGCATGGACTCAACAATGAAGTTAAATTCAGATTAAAACTTGCCCCCACTTCCTGTCCTGGAAGTACAAGTTTTCGTGAAGCGACTGTAGAAGAGAAAAGTCGGATAAAATTCATGCAGTTAGTGACAGAATCACACAACAGTGTTTATTTATCCCACATTCACACAGAGGGAGGTTTATTCCATGGAAAACTGGATGTGTGTTTACACGACATAGGAGAAAAAGTACATTTTATTTGCAGTAAACAAGATGGTATATTTATAGTACAAGTGCAGTTTATAGTTCATTCACTACTTGATAAATTACCTCTCTGGACATTGGCCTTAACCCTTATATTATGTTGAAAAAAAATTACGTTGTTTATGTTGCGGGTCATTTTGACCCGTACTGTATAAATCCACTAAAAACAGTATAAAAACCAATAATAACTTTATTTTAGATTATATCAACACTTTTATAGATTATATAAACACTTAATAGGTATAACAATACATTTTTATTTCAACGCTATGTTTAAAAACTATTTTGAACTAACTAAGTTAGTACCCTCTCCATGTACTGTTTTTCATTCAATCTGCCCCATTTTCTTACATTTACATGTTCAACATTTTCAAAGCTCTCCACTTGATGGACAGGATGTAATTGTATGCTTTCTGCAGATGTATTTCTTGCATTTCACACAAGAGGTACTTGTTTTATTGTCCTCTTGGGCGGGGCAGACCTGGCATCCTCAAAGATGCATCTGTGTACATTGTGCATCATAACAGGAACATTCTTGTTTCTCTTTGGGCAGTATGAAACAACTGCTGCTTTCTCAGTGACAAACATTGAGGAATGCACAGGTCTGCCCTGCATCTTCAGAATTTCACTGGGAAGTTCTGGCTTATTCCTTCTGATAGTTCCTAACGTAGTCAGCTTTCTCTTCTGCAGTTCTTCTCCAAGGTGGTACGATGTAAAGAAGTTGTCACATGTAATATTATGGCCTTGCAATCCTTCACTCATCTCCAGCACCACATGCATCCCCTGGTTCTTTTCAGATGCTCCTC
>JAFBJS010008136.1:0-43867 GCA_016785265.1 Paraplagusia blochii | reverse complement strand
CAGGTTTTAGTTTTTGTGTTACTTTGCAAAACTCACCCAGATATTGTTTTTGTGTTTTTTTTTTTTTAAATCCCCATCACTTTGCTCTGTTTATATTTATGTTTGTTAATAATTATCACCTTTTAAAAAATCTAAAATTAAATTATGTAGTATTTTAAATCACCAGGCAGTATTATTATTATTATTTCAATATTATTTATCATTATTTTCTAATTGCAACACACACACACTGGAAAAATTCCCCTGTAATTGAGGCCTCCAGTACACTTCCATCTGTGCACATTAGTCATTAAATCATTCATTACAGGTAAATGATATAGAAAAAAAAAACAATATTGAAAAATTAAATATATTTTAAAGCAGAAGTGTGATATATTTAAACGACTGAAACGTAAATAATTTGCCTGTAAAAAAATCAGGATTTTTTTTGTGATTGTGTGTGTGTGTGTGTGTATGTGTGTGTGATTAAAACGTGGGCTAATCCAATTTGTTATCAATGATATCCATCTAACCCTTCATCTCCCTGCGCTGTGCTTTGCCCAAATCCAATTTCATAGACGCCTAATCTGAGTAATTCACTGCAGAAGTTCGTGATGCTTTGGTCTGGAGTGTGTGTGATGAGAAAGGGGGTCAGAGGCGTTCACGACGATTCCAGAACACCAACCGTTATGATCGCGCGTGTTACACAGGGTGTTGGATGTTTTCTTGCGGTGCATCCACAGAGGCGGGTGACAGTTACTGTTCCTAACGATCACCCCTCAGCATTCAACCGCCGACTCTTCGTTCAGGGCCGTCACGCGATGCAGTTTGGAGAGTATGCAGAAGAAAATAATCATAAAAAAAAAACAAACAAACAAACAAACAAAAAAAAAACGTCCTCGAACGTCTCACCGACTTCACCTCAGGCGTGTGAGTGTTGAACGTCTCCTTCTGCATGCATTGTGGACAAACAGTTGCAAATTCGTCGCATGCAATGTGTCTATTTTTCCCCTTACACTTTGTGAGTTTGAGTTGCAAATTTTCCCGGGAATTTAATTTTCCCCTGCGGTCATGAAGGGGTCACGGAGTTGCAGGCACAACTTCAGGTCTGATCTGCAGACCTTTGAGATCTGCAGATGAATTTCTGTGAATTCACCTGTTTGCTGTGAACTTCTTCAAGGAAAAAAAAAAAAAAAAAAAAAGTAACCCAGCCTGGAGCTTCTCACTTAATGATCCCCTTTAATCACTACACTTGGAAGTGTCAGACAACAGAGAGCGAGAGGGAGAGAGAGTCAGAGGTCTGTTTGCTGACAGTGATCAGCTTTCACCGCACAAAAGCCAATGTCGCAGTCAAGTGGCAATTAGAGCACATGCAGTTTAAGCTGGGTCATGTGGTCCGGGCTGAATCTCATCCTACCTGTTCTTTCACATGATACACGGTGGCTCCAGGCGTGCAGGGACACTGGCCAGCAGATGCTCAAGTGCAAGATTAACAACATGGCCCCGGAGATATTTGCTGTCTGCCTGTAAAACCTGCGAGACGCTCACATGCATGTGTCCAAAGTCAAACTTTGAAAATGGCATGTGAAATGTGGCAGGCATTACAAGTGGTTGATTCCTGTGTGTGTGAGTTTACTTGCAAACATTTGCACAGAGCATTAAAAAGCCTGTTTGCCATATATAAAGAATATCCTAATGATGACGATGATGAGGACGCAGCTCCTGCAGTGGAACTCATAAGGTCCTCTTTCATCTGATTGTCGCTCTGGGTTGTTTCCTTAAGCTGGGCGGTGGTGGAGAAGACCAGGAACACACCTGGAGCGAGAGGATCTGAACCAAACTCTTATTTGATTGAGTCAACATATAGGCCAATGAAAGCTTGCTGTACGGGCAAAAAAAAAAAGAGGAAAGTGGTTAAAAAACACAAAGGTTGTTTATCTATTGGCGTCTTCCGCAGCCTGGGTGTTGTTTACCTTGTTTTTCATAAGGTTCCTGCTGGTGAACTTACACGGATATCATCAACGTGACACAGCGAGGGTTATTTGGTGTAACTCAACGTAACGTAATGTAACAGCCTCCTGCCCCGCAGCCATGGGCCTATAGGTCATGCTCTACTTGGGAGCACTCGGGAACCTGAATTTCAGCATTTTTCTGGACAGGCTTTAGTGGAAGACTATGTTCTGGGAGTCTACCTGCCAGGTCAGACATCAAGAGACGTACACGGGCGCAACTGCACACGAATGTACGCGATGCACCGGCATGGCCCCGAGGAAGAGCAGTGCAGGTGCAGGCGAACCGAAGATGCATGTCCTCTCGTCAGGTTCAAGCTGCAGCGATAAGCTGTTTGTTCTGGTTCAGTTTACAGTTCATCCTTTGTTAACTCAACACTCTCAAACATCTCTCCTCTGCTGTTTTTTTTTTTTTTTTTCCTGATGTTCCACAAGAATATCCATGTGCTATATTACTCACGCATTACCTTGGATCAAGTGGTGTTAACAGGAGCAGGTTCGGCCTGTTCCGGGATGAATATATTTCATTTATTCTTTTTGACAAATTTCATATCAGCATTTTTTCCCCCCCCTCTCCTTCTCTCTGGATTCCATGATGGAAACGCCTTGTGATAACTGTTTACGCTCTGAACTGGCATGCTACTTGTGAAACAGTTAATGTTTTCTTCTTTATTTGCACCATATGGTTGTCAAAATCGAGTCGAAAGAGAGAGAGAGAGAGAGAGAGAGAGGGGAGAGAGAGAAACCCACCGTACGCTGAGCTACGCCACAGTAAATATTCACAGACGCATTGTGGTGAGCGGATGGTAATCTCACAGGAGATGACTTGCTGAACAAATTCATGATTTACGGCCAAGCATGGCAGTCTGCTCTCTGATTTTTTTTTTTTTTTTTTGCCTTCAATATTTCAACATTATCGAACACGTTTAATCAATTTTTCGCGACGCTCCGAAGCGCCTTTGTACCGGAACTGGCATGCTACTTGTGAAACAGTTAATGTTTTCTTCTTTATTTGCACCATATGGTTGTCAAAATCGAGTCGAAAGAGAGAGAGAGAGAGAGAGAGAGGGGAGAGAGAGAAACCCACCGTACGCTGAGCTACGCCACAGTAAATATTCACAGACGCATTGTGGTGAGCGGATGGTAATCTCACAGGAGATGACTTGCTGAACAAATTCATGATTTACGGCCAAGCATGGCAGTCTGCTCTCTGATTTTTTTTTTTTTTTTTTGCCTTCAATATTTCAACATTATCGAACACGTTTAATCAATTTTTCGCGACGCTCCGAAGCGCCTTTGTACCGGCGTTGTATCTCACCCTCCGCCCCCCCCAAAAAAAAAAAAAAAAAAAAATTGATTTACGCCATTCAGTGTCACGCTTCGTAGCTTACAAGTCATTTATGGCGATTTAGTGACAGTCAGCTGCGGAGCCGTATTTTGCTCACTTTCAGGCCCGATAATCTAAGATTTACGATAAGAAACGGGACTGCTATAGATTAAATGGTGATAAGATAATGAAAGACACAAGCTTGGCCTTACACAATGCACACTGTTGCAGCTTTCCTTGGCAATCGCTGCCGAGAAAAAAGGGATAGGCTAAGCCAGGCCGCTTGTTTGAATTTTTGATTGCAACCATCTGCAACGTTGCTGGTGTCATTTATTTTCAATGACAGTGTGAATCTTTCCCTGTGGGCTCTACACATGTGCGTCTGTGAGTCTATGTGTGTTTTTAGCTCGGCGAACGGAGACAGAGACAGAGACAGAGACATAGAGATAGAGAGAGAGAGGAGACAAAGAAGGTGAGACAGGTCTGAACTCATTCGCTGTAGTTTTGACTGTCACATCCATGCCCCTGGCCTTTGTCTGCGAACAGAACAGAGTGTACAGCAGGTATCAGAATGTTGTGCAAGGCCATGACTTTGGTTTATCAGCTCATCTGAAAAGGACACTTGGACGAAGATGAGTCGCGTCACGATAGAGAGATACTTAGCGAGATATGTTTTTGATCAAAAAAGAAATCGGTGACACACAAGGCTACGTAAGGATAGTGTCAGCGACGAGGTGACATGTCACTGCAATTAAATTCCTTTTGGGCAAGTTTCACCCACCCAGCTTGTTCTTCCCGGCCACTAACATGCAAAACGACCAGGACCCGGCGCTAATTTACTTGTAATTTGATGAGAAAAAAACACTCACTCTTCGCAAAGTGAGTAGAATAAAGAAAATACATGGAACAACATAGTTCCTCTCACCTGTAGGCTACGTTGTTGCCTTATTAAGCGCTTTTATTTTGGACAGATATATTGAAATATTTTGCAGCCTTTTTGCACAAATGGAAAAATTAGTGAAAGAGGCCCATTGTCTTGAGCTGAGTCTCCCATCTGGTACGTATTGTGCAGCAGCAGCAGCAGCAGCAGCAGCAGGCTGGGCTGCAGCAGTGAAGTGACTAAGTGACTCTCTCCTCATCAAACTGATAGGGGGTGCTCTAAGGCTGCCTGACTTAACTCCCACTTTATAAAGGTAGAGAAGCAGGGCCGTGACAGGGTGAACGCAGCAGCGTCAGTGAAGGTGTCTGCACGTGTGTGTGTGTGTGTGTGTGTGTGTCAGAAGGGAAAAGAGAGAGGGAGAAAGAATGAAAAAAAAAGAGTGACAAAAGGAGAGAAATAGAAAATATGTTTGGTATCGTGTGTTCGACAGCTGGCTCTCATTGCCATCCTCACGCCCTCTCAGCGATGGCATGTTTGACAGTACGCCTGCTATGCTCCCTTACCTATCAAGCATGTTACACTCACATAGGGCGAGCGCTGAGGAATTAGACACCGTCTGTCATGATGATGAGCTACATTACAGTGTTTTTCTTTCACCTGCTTGTTTCCAGCTCACCGTGTTTGTGTCCAATGGTTGCCTTTACTTAAAAAAAAAAAAAAAAAAAAAAAAATTGCCCCGAGCGTTCCATGTACAGTTCCACGTTGCACATGTCTCTTTCCCACACAGGTGAGCCTGGGGACAGATGAGTGAGCGGGTTTCAGAGAGGGGTGCGGTTTTCGAGAAGCTGTCCGACTGATATTCCAGTGGCATGGTGACAGTGCCAACGCCTGCTTATTTACTGCCTTCTGGCCTCAGGCATCTCTACACATCCATAGGATGACAAACTTTGCTCTTCTGCTTGTCTCTAAGCCACGATCATAATGCACAAGTATGTTGGCTCTCTGGCTTAATCTGGGCTTTGCGGCCTGCATAAACCCGACTCACTAAGACAGGTTTGATAGGCCGTGGAGCAGGAGTGGACAAACTTTTTGCGTCCCGGGCCGGAAAGTGAATTTTAGGACCCTTTCACACTGTGGCTAAGTCAGTGCTGCTCAATTATTTCTCTGTTGCGCCCCCCCTAGCAAGAAGAAAACAATTCTTGTCCCCCCACATCCACCCACTCTCCACCGCAACTATAAATAATAGCATTTGTCTATAAAATAGTTCTAGCTACACCTCTGCACGACAACATATCCTTGTTAACATAAAGAAAACAAAAAGAAAGAGATATAGTTCAACTTACAAGGATGTGCAATTACACTTCATTGTAATACAGCGGAAAAAAAAAAATGTGGCCCCCTCAGCATCGCACCGCGCCCACCCAGGGGGGCCCGCCCCACACTTTAAGAAAAACTGGGCTAAGTCAAGAGCAGAAAGATGAAGTGTTTGAGTAAAATGGCATGTATAAAACCTTAAATGTTAAATTTCTAGAACCTTTTTATGATGTAATCTGCTGAGGAAATGCAGGCATTGCAGGGATAGCAGATGTATAACGTTAATATAAGTAAATTATTTAATTTGGACGAGGTTAGCCGGCCGCATTTAAAAACTCAACAGGTCACATGTGGCCCCCGGGCCTTAGTTTGACCTTGCCTGCCATAGAGTGTCCAAATCCTTGACCAATATTGAACAATAATGAAATTGACAGTAACTGAACTGCCGAAAATGACGATGAACTCCTAGGAACCCTCCCCTAAAGAATCTCCTGAGGCCCACCCTGAGGGTCTGGACCCAATCTTTGCAAAACATTAGTGAATTCAAGCCATGCAAAACCCCATTGCGGCCACACCTATGCATGCATTCATGCAGACTCTCGCAGTTTGTCGCTGCTCTCCGGAACGCCGCTTCATGTGATTTACAAGCTGTGAACTGTAGGTAAATATGTGTTTGTGTTCTCTTCTCTGCCGCCCAAGATTATGAGATGGAAATTATCTGGCCGCCCTCCAAGAACCCATCGCCATTTAGAGAAAAAATAGTTATTTGGCATCGGATCATCACTTAGGGCTGAATTAGATGGACGCCAATGTCGGTGTCACGTGAGGTTCACCTATAGAGCGGACACCGAGGCCGCGGAAGGGATCGTTCACGACTGCAGGGGGTTGGGGGGGATTAAATAAGTTAGAAATTATTACAGTTGAATCGTCCAAAGGTGGATGACGGGGAAAGATTTTTTTTTTTTTGGAGGATGAGTTTCAGACATGGCAGATTCACTCTCCCCTGGGTGCCTCTCACTCAGATGGTTCCCTTCGTCTCTGGAGCTTCGGGTTTCCTGAGGGCTGTTTGGAAGAGGACAGGTTCTCATACTGGTACATCGGGGTAGAAAAAAAAAAGAAGAGAGAGAGGTCGTCCATGAGGGATTTATGTTAAGCTGAGGGAGTCAGTCAGCCATAGGGGAGCAGGGAGGGAAGAATGTGTAATGGTTATTAATGACCGTGTCAGATCTGTGAAGAATGAGATTTACTCTCTTAACAGGACCCCAGGTTTGGCTTTATAGATTTTCTGTCTGCGGAGAATACACTAGTGGAACTCACCTGTGTGCTGATATATTCACTCCCAGACATTTTACAGTTTCATCCTGTGTGTGTATCTATTTCTGTGATACTCACACAAACATGAGGTGATGCACATACGGGTTCTGGTGGATGTGGCCTCCGCTCTGCCACACTTTGTTCTGCACCGAGCTCCACGTGGTGAAGGCAGCCGTCTAGGCATGACAGCTCAGTGCAGCAAAGGCCCTCACCGGAAACCCAGCCTGCACTGTGAGATGAATAGCTTCCTGGCCACATAACAACACACAGCAATCGTAGAAATACAGTACGCCAAGCCCGTCCCACCCACGCAGATCTCTTACGGATAAGCCGTGCAGGTGTTTATCTAGGTGAAGCAGGTTTTTACCCTGGATTTGTGTTTTTTTTTCTCATGCCATGAAAGTGAAACAGTTTTGGGCGCAATGATCGCTCCGCATCGCAGGGAGAGTCAAGACGTCACCACGTGTATCCGAACTTCCTTGTGTATATATTTTTTTGCTGTCTTTTGTCAATCCTTGACGTGTTTTTTTGCCCTCCGTTTCACAGCAGAGGCCAATCATGAGTCGGGAGCACGATCTCCATCGCCAGAGCCGTCCACTCTCAGCCCTCGGAGATCAGGACCCGGGGAGCATGATCTGCTGACCTGCGGCCAGTGCCAGACCAACTTCCCGCTGGGGGATATCCTCGTCTTCATCGAGCACAAGAGGCGCCTGTGCCGAGGTCTTGGAAACGGACCGGGATCTTTCTCCAAGCCCGGCGAGAGAGATGGGATCGCTGGCATTCCCAATTCGCCTTTGGTCAGGTCTTTGGAGCTGGGTAGAGGGGCCATCCCGGTGGAGGTGGGCATCCAGGTGACTCCTGGCGGCGAGGAGGACGAGGAGAGGAGGCTGACGCCGGCGAAAGGAATCTGCCCCAAGCAGGAAAGAGGAGGTACGGAAAGTAGGAAAGGAAGTGTAGAAGAAAACAATTACAAGAACCAATAAGCGGGCGAGCTGTAAACACGCTCTGTGAAGAGAGCGCTCTTAAACACACACTTTCTCGTGCACGGAGAGAAAGAGAGGTGCGAGCACACATCACCTGTCTGAGACAGATAGCACTCTTTAAAGAATCCGAGCTGCTTGTTATTTTGACAGTGGCCTTCAGGAGGGATTAATGTAGCCTGGGATGATTTCATTAGAGCCAACCGGAGCTGCAGAGTGTGTCTATTCTGCTGCTGTTCTAAAGTGAAACATCACACACCGACACGCGCGCACCCGCACGCACGGCAAACAAACACACAGCGGCAGGCCTGAAGGACTTCTTCAGCTGAAACCAATTTTGAAACGCGAGGAAGAAGGTGATAGAGGAGCCGCCCCCAGTGTGGGTCTGCGCGTCTGCGCGTCCGCGTGTGTTTTCTCTCTGTTTTTTGGCTCCGGCATTTGTAAAAAAAAAAAAAAAAGAAATCCTCCAACACGTAGAGGAAAAAAAAAAGGGGTTAAAAAAGCTGATTAAAATTCATCTGTGTTTGTGGTGAGGAGAAGAGGATTAATAAAGTAGCAAGGCCGTTCATCTGGCAGGAGGGGGCGACGATGAGGGGGCGGGGGTGTAGGTTGTAGAGTGCCAACGCTGCAGGGAAACCAGTTCAAAGTTATCAGAGGAGACAGTCGCCATTGCACCGAGAGCGAGCACGGCCTATCCCGGATTACCAGCAGACTGAGTTAGGAGTGATACTGAAAGACTGGTTAATATTTCATATCAAAAAGACTAGAAAGTCATTTTTGCGGTTAACAAAAAATATTATCCCTGATCGTTGATTCGTCGAGAAATAAAATGTAAATACTGATTCTACGATGATGCCACGACAGTAGACTTTTTTGTATTTTTAAAGATCCTTTTATGCATCTTTCTCAAACTTTACGGGTTTTTACGCTCGGTCTCGACATCCTGTGTCATCACACCAGACTTTGACAGATTTCATGTGACCAGCGGATGTACGTCCGTGGTCACCTGCAGGGAGTGTGGTTCACAAGTGTGAGATTTGTTAACGTCACAGCTATTTTCGAGATTTTTCTTTGTCACCGTGAGATCCTTAAAAGAGATTTTTTTTTTGGTTGTTGAGGACACATCATGCACCCGCAGCCCGGTGTTAACAAAAAAACAGGTGGGCTTAGCCTAACGTGCTGGGTTGCCATTCAGAACACGCTCTCACAAGTTTCAGCCAAATTACATTATTACGTCTAATTACGTCCAGTGTGTTGGAAGCACACACTCCCTGACAAACTCCTTCAGTGTAGAGTGGGGATAACGAATTGATAAAGAGACCCTGAGCTTGGACTCGAACCCTGGACCTCCCTGTCTAATTATTTAATATATATATTTTTTTAATCGTTTTTTTTTCTCTCAAACCGACCGTACCTTGTTACATCCTGTCTGGCCTCTTTGTCTGTCATCCCGCTTCCTTAAAATGCAAACATGCTGCAAGCCTTGCAGATTTAACCCCAAAAGGTGCAGACACACACACACTCCAACACCCACCCACACACACACACACACACACACACACGGGACTTTGGTACACATGGCAGAGATGAAAAATGGCCCCTCTGCTCCTAGTTTTTTTTTTTTTTTTCCTCCTGAATTTCTCCTGCTGATGCATGCACTCTGTATGACTATTTTAATACGTCTGTGCGCCGCACGTGCGCGTGATGTCTGTGAAGAATGATGTGTGTCAACCAGGCAAGTGAAGGAGTGGGGTGGGGGTTTGTTGTCGCTCGGGGGATAGCGTTATCATGCGAAGGCGACCCTGGCCCTGCTTTGAACTCCTCCCAGGACGGCTGCCGGGGCCCCCTCGGAGCACTTTACGACACGAAGTACATAAGGACGCAGTCGCATCCTGACAACGTCTGCATCTCACTGTCTGTCTCTGTCTCTGTGTGTGTGTGTGTGTGTGTGTGTGTGTGTTTTTCTCTTCTCTCACACACCAACATTGTGTGCAGAGATATCCCGCTAAATATTTCATGAGACGATGTGACATCCGCAAACATCTCCCTTCGCTTTGCTCTCCGTCCAGGTCGCGTTTCTTTGTTGCCATGTTTAGGGGGCAGCACTCTCCAATCACTGAAGATTGATTCGAGAGCGGTCTAGAGCAGGGGTCTCAAACTCCAGTAAGTTGAGGGGCCACTGCCACCCTTGCCATATCAAGGTATGCATCAACTACTTATATTCGATTCCCGGAGAAAAAACAGTAGAGAAGTCAGTTTCTTGCAGATTTTGTGTAACAAAACACTGCAGATGAGTAGAAATAACCAAACAAACAACAGAAAATGAAGAAATAAAAGAAGAATAAAAACCTGTAGTACATTACAGTACATCAATCTGTGAAAATACTAATAATAATCTGTGAAAATAATACTTTTTGGAAGTTTCATCAGTGCGTTATCAAACCGGAAATCGATCCAATAAGAAGACAACGTTTCTCACAAAACATGAACACCATTTTCGACAGTCGACAATGCCAAAAATGTCATGTCAACCCCTCTATTAACGATGTCAGCTGCACTAACGTTAAACTTTCATATCACGGTGGGTAGGCCCAAAAAATGTTACTCC
This sequence comes from Paraplagusia blochii, assembly GCA_016785265.1. Taxonomy (NCBI): domain Eukaryota; kingdom Metazoa; phylum Chordata; class Actinopteri; order Pleuronectiformes; family Cynoglossidae; genus Paraplagusia; species Paraplagusia blochii. The sequence continues at coordinate 33,456 of JAFBJS010008136.1, read as the reverse complement.
ATGGGCCACAAATGGGCCACGGGCTGCAAGTTTGAGACCCCAAGACTACAAGAGAGTTTTCCTCTGAACAACATGCATCGCTTGGTGTTAAAGTTGCTGCATCTGTTGAGGGGGAATCGGCGCCACCTCCTCCCGCGTGGAACATTTCGGAAAGTAACAGTGACCTTTGCGTCTGCAGAAGTTACAGCTGCGGCGGGTGACACTTGGATGCTTCGCCGCTGCTGTAACTAACTGTGACATCCCGCTTTCCACACCTCCCTGGTTCGGATTCCAAGGTGTCTTCCTCGTGTCTTCTTTCTCCCTCTATCTGTTTGCTCCCTCCCCACCCACCTCCACCCTCTGCATCCTTTTTTTTTTTTTTGCTTCCTTTTTTTTTTTTTTTTTTTCTTGCCCCGCCACCCATTGCTCCTTTAATCACCTGGCTTGCTCTCATTTCCATATTAAATAGGCTTTAATCATGAAAAGCAATCAGGCTTTTGCATATTCATACCTTCCCCTGTACGCTGGATTCCCTGTCTCGCTCCAGTGCCAAGCAGCCAGTAATCAGTAGGCAGGCGGCGTAATGCCATAGCCCCGGTCCATCACATGAAAACACACACACACACACACACATACACACACACGGCGTGAGTTAGAAATAACTTCACATGCTACTTACGCATTATCTCGACTTGGAGTGAGGGAGAGAGGGAGAGATAGAGGGAGAGGGGAAGAGATAAAAAAGGAAGATGGCGAGACTGATCCCTGATTTGAGCTATGAATATTTGTACAGAGGCTCAAGGAAAAGTCAATTTGCATAATGACTTTGTAGTTTTGCATTAATCACATTTGCATATGAAAATGCGTTAATTACTCCTGATGATTTTTTTTTTATTTTTTTAACTTGCTTCATTTGATGTCCAAGCTCTAAGGTTGTGATTAGGGGTTACACGGTGACACTGGTGTAGGTGGGGTGCGTTTGTGTGTTTGCTCATATTTTAGGTTTCCCTGCATGCAGATGCACATATGCATACATGTATGTGTGCATGCCAGCGTGTTTACTGCATGTTCCTGCATCTCGTAGGCCGTCTCTCTGTGTTTATGTGTTCTCACATAAGCCTTCTGAAAGCCTGCCAGGGAATTTATCTGGTGTCTACCGTACAAGGCATGTGCAAGTTTTTTTTTTTTTTTTTTTCTTTTCATTTTTGTTATAAACATTTCCTGGTGTCTTTAAGTGGTTATTTATTTAATTTTTTTTTTAGATTCTGCTGCTGGTAGCAAGTAAACAAGCTCGTGCAGCGAGTTTTGTATGTTTTGATTTCCGGGAAGCGAAACAGTAACAATTGAATTGACTGTTAAAGACTTAAATCAGGAGTGATTACCAACTTTTGTTGTTTTTTTTAATTAAACAATAAGTACAAAGTAAAAAAAATTAAAAAAATAGGATAAAACTATAGGATAAAATTATTTCTTTATGTTTTAAATCAGAGTAAACATAGTGTTTTCTACAATAAAACTGTAACAATTATTAATGTCACTTAATTCTGACTTAACAATAACTTGATATTTGATAAAAAAAAAAATTACCCAAAAAATTATAATTAAAGTGGAAATGGACACTAGCTTAAAACCATAATGATTAATAATCAGGAAATATATAAATATCTTAATAATTCTGAATATAAACACAGGGAAGTTTTTAGATTGTCAGAAAAACACTTGAAAATGATCATATGTGTCAAATTAATAGATAAAAACACTTTTCTTATGTCTCTAAAACCTCAACGTCCGATACCGGGACTTTAACCCCTAACCTCCTTGGCTAATTTTTTATTTAGTTATTTATTTTTTCCGTTTGTTTCTAACAGTCCATACAGGTCTATACCAAATGGTGCACACTGCAGATCTGCGGGCCCCTGAACGCTGCACCCCAGACAGGACCACCCCAGGGGCTGTCTGTCTCTGCTTGTGTCTGTCTGCCGTGCTCAACTGGGTCTGTGAAAGAGCTGCTAAAGCTGCACAGCTGCACGTGTATGACACCATAGACACCTGACGCACTCAGAGAGGGGGACGCGACGTCGTACGGTTATAAGAAAAGCACAGCAATGCATGCACGGGGATGGCGCGCGCGGATATGGACCCCCAAAAACACACGCGCCCGACATATGTGCATGCAGGAATGCACATACAATGAGTCCCATCTCGAAGTGAGGCCTGCGAACACACAGACGCACACTCACAGACACACAGCTTAAAGGCTCCCACATGAAGGCATCAAACGCTCCGCAGCCAGCTTTATGGCACTCATATGGCAGCAGATTTGATATTTTCCTACCACAGCGGGGGAATAAAACTCGCCACTAATTTGGACTGCGAGCGCCACCGCTAACTTTCAGCATGTGTCGACTGACTGTGTCTTCCAGATGTGTGGACTCCGTGATCCTTAACAGCCTCACTTAAGAGGCATTAGAAACCTCACACCCTGGCCCTGCTACGCGACGGTGGCACGCTGGTGTTCTCGACGCGAAATTTGACGTAGGGCCACGAGCTGAGTGAATCACGATTGTGTTTATGTTCCAAGTGGAAGTAGCTGAAACCGAGGTTGTCCGATGTGTCACAAACTTTTTTAGATGGATTGGTGAACTTTCTAATGTCCTTTAGAGAAACATTAAGGTAAAACTTCTACCCAAACAGTAAAATCTGTCCTTGTCTGGGCAAAATTGGTCATTTTTTTTTCTTGACCACTGCCCCCAGAAGTACAACAGCCAACCATTAGTCTTTGTCTGGAGACACTGCATATACAAGTCACAAAAGCATAGTCCTTCAAAGCTGCGTGGTTGTTGTTCCTATCTCCTTACCCTATAATTGGCCTTCTCTGATTGGTTGGTACTGAGAATGTGGAGATGACATTCATGGTTATATATTCCCCCCCTTATACAGTCAGGCCCCCACACCAAGAGATACTGAAAGCCTTTCATGACAATTCCACTTATTTGACGTGGACAAACACGTGGCGATCGACTTTTGCCGAGCGGCGAATGGTGTCTTGTTTACAAATGGAAACACGTGGAACTTTTGCAAATTTGCAGAACGACCACATTAGGACTTTTCAGTCTGAATGTTGAGGCAAGCTGTAAATTTTAGTTTTTTTTACTTTTTCGTAAAATAAAACAAATTTTACGAAAACATTGATTTTACAAAGCTTTCATATATGTTTAGCCTAAATATGCATATATATGTATATATACAGTATATGAAATACATATTTGTGTACTACATATACATATGTGTACATATATGTCTAAACACATATATTCATACAGGAGCGTATCTAATATTGCTATACATATATCTGCACATATGTATACATTTTATGCAAATATATGTATATATTTAAACATACAGGCTCATATACATAACTGAATGTTGAAGCATGCTTACAGGTTTATTTGTGTTTTTGTTAAAAAGAAATTCTTAAATGCCCTTTTAGCTATTTTTTATATTTACATACTGTATACATATAAATATATATTTGTGTATTACATATACATATATTAACATATATATCTATACATATATCCATATAGGTGTTTATATACATGTATAACTAAACATATAATGTACATATGTTTATATCTATACAAATAGGAGCATATTTTTATGTTACTATACTTATGTGTATATTTTAGATGTATTCATACAAGTGTATGTTTATATTTATAGATAAATCTGTCAAAGTAAAGGACAATAGCCTGTTGCTTTCGATAAAAGCGTCTGCTAAGTGTAAGGCACCCATAAATATATACAATATGTATAGATATATTTAATATATGTATTATAAATATATTAACATATAAATAAAGTACATGAATATACAGTATGTATATATAGACATATATATGTAGACATATAAATTTTGGGGTAGGTGGTTTCACATTACTCACTCATTGTTTTGCGGTGGGATACTTTAATTAAACCTGTTCTTGCAACACCAAAAATAAAAAGAAATTACAGACAGGTACGGACCCGTGCACCACAGACAATAAAAATAACTTGCTGTTAATAATTCAGGTGAAATGCTCCGCTGGCACTATATTTACCTGCAGCTTTTCCCTTTACAAAAAGGAAAAAACAGTGGTTAAACATAGATATACAGAAACTGCAATACCAGGTTTTACCCAGAGCGGCCGTTAAGTGAATACATCTGCTCTGCTGTGTTCCATGGTTGAAAAGGGGGCTTGCACTGTCATGTCCAGAGATGACATTGCAGACAGGGGAGTTAACTGCTTAAGGTTATGGGCCTTCACTCTCCTTCTATACTGCTGCAATTCATACTTTTTTTTTTTCCATAATGCCCTGTCCTCTGTGTCTGTTTTTCCCAGAGCAGAACAGAGTGAGCCAAAATGAAATAAAGCCTAAGATGTTATCGGGGTGATTGGTGCCAGCGGAGCATGTCTAGGCCTGTGGTCTGGCGGGGCAGCGCTGGCCTGTACCAGCACTCGCATATATGTGTGGGTATGAGTGTGTGTGAGTGTGTGTCCTGAAGGCAGGGGATAGATGAAAGCTTTCTTTAACCATAAGCTATGCAGGAGCCGTGCCAGAAGCAGGAAATGTATCAGCGTGATAACAGCCAGAAAGACAGAGAGAAAAGGAGCGAGAAAAGAGAGAGGAGAAAGGGAAGAAGAGAGAGAGAAAGAAGGGGAGGCCGCTGTGAACCAATTTGGGGGGAAGCCTGAGGCCAAACTCAGCCCCATCGCACATTTCACATGTCACTTCATAAATATGTGCTGGGTGTGTGTGTGTGTGTGTGTGTGTCAGGAGATGAATCTATACACGCTGCATGTCTGCATTTGTATGTGAGCACAGGGGTGCATTCGAGGTTACCTGAGTGTGTTCTTGGGACTGGAGAGAAAGAGACAGAGAACAGAATTCACCTGGAGACATGACCAGAGCTGTGCTTACAATGTGCCTCGGGTTATGAAGGCCTTAAAGACAAGAGAGACAGATCATCAGAGAGGAGGAATAGAGATTAAGAGATTATGATTAGGATACTTTTTCTTTTTTATCTTTAATCACTTGAGATTGAAAAACAATGCTACAGAGCAAAAAATATACATTTCTGCATATCAATGGGGATTCTCAGCCCTCCAGGTAAATGGACATTAAGCTTTTTGTAAAAAAAAATCAAATTTTTTTTGTTTATTTTTTACGTTTCTTACAATTTTTTTTTTTTAACTTCATTTTTCAAAACTTTTTTGTTTGGAAATCAAAAAGTCTAGAGGACATGTCTACACTTCCTTGAAAAAGAACTGAATCATAACCTACGTACAGTCTAAATGATTAAATGTACATTTCTGCATATCAATGGAGATTCTCAGCCATCCAGGAAAGTGGACATTACGTTGTCTGAAAAATTCCAAAAATTTTTGCCTCTTTTTTACATTTCTTGGATTTTTTTTCTGAACTTCATGTTTCTAATTTTTTTTTTCTAAATTGTTGAAATCTTAAAGTCCAGACTGCATGTTTCCACTTCCTAGAAGAACTGAATTGTAGTCAATTCAGCTGTCCTAGTTTACTGTCTTACCAAAGAGCAAAAAAAACGTACATTTCTGCACATCAATGGAGATTCTATCAATCTACGCAACTGGAGATTAAGCTTTTCAAGAAAATTTTATAAATCTTTTACAATTGTTTTTCCCCACATTTCTTAGATTTTTTAAAATTTCTACATATTAAGAGATTCTCAGTCATCCACACTACTGTAGATTCAGCTTTTCAAAAAAAAAAAATCCTCAATATTTATGATTTTTTACATTTCTTAGAATTTTTTGACAAACTACAATTTTTTGTACTTTATTTGCTTGAAAAGTTTAAAGTCCAGACGGCATTTACACCTTCCTTGAAGCATAACTGAATCATAGCGCACATAGAGTGTAATTAATACCCAACATTTCAGATGTCCTAGTTTACCTTCTTACCGGTAGTTAAGAAGATCATCTTTTCTGTTTGCTTTAAATAAAGCTCCAACCTGGGCTGACGTAAACGCCGTAGCCTGTAGGTACGTGAAGATGGCTTTGTGGGAATTATCTTGAACAAAAAAAAATTAATTCATCTGTACTTAATTAATGACACAATTTCTATTTATCTTTAAGTTATGAATAAAACATAATCCAAAAAGACTGCAGGAAGTCTGCCATGTGTATAATCACATTTTTTTTTTTTTTTTTTAACTCTTAGATGCCATATGTATAACGCTTTTGCTCTGGCAGAGAAGTGTAGGCTCTATTTATAAATTTTACTCTCTCTCTCTCTCTTTGCTTTTGTCACTTCAGTTTAGTCAGCTAACACTAATTAGATGGCCTTAAAAAAAAAAAAAAAAAAAAAAAAAAACGGTGCCAAATGATGCCGCGCTGCCACTGCCCTCTACAGCCTGCACTGCATCCTCTTGCAGCCCCCCCCGTGCCCTCCCCCGAACCCTCTAAATTGCAGGAATTAAATATTAAACGAAGGAAAATGTAGCGTAATAGTGAAATAGCTCATGCATGTTCAGGCTCTGTTTCTCAGTCACTGGAATGGCTTCTACGCCATTCCTCAAGCATGTGAGGGGCAAGTTTTATAGCGGGCTGATTGGGCTGGAAGGACTTGTGTGCTTCATTCAGGGCCACAGTGGTATTTTCCTGTGGGCTGCTAGTTAAGGCTGCTTTGGCTCCGAACGACAGAGGCCAGCTGGGGAACATTACTACTGCCGAGAGAATACAGCATCCTCTCACAGAATGGTTGACTCAGATTCTCCTTCTGAATACGCTTGCTGTTTGCACACCTAGAGTTATACATAGACGAGGTGTACGCGCTCGTCACCTGCTGCGATCAGCGCTGGGATCCCTTTTTTATTATGCCATAGGGTGTTTTGTTTTGTTAAATTTAATTCACGAAGCAGGAAATAAATAAATACCTTTTTTTTCCCCCTCCCCCCGCAAAGTGATAATATACATAATTCAATGTTTATATTAAATGATGAGCAAGATTAAAAAAAAAAAGATAAGTAGTAAAGTAAAAAAAAAAAAAAAAAAAAAAGCTTAATTTGCACATCACTCATATGTCAAAGTCAATTTCCTCCCCACTAGGAAATTGATTTTCTGCGCACAGTTAGACTTCCGAAATGCTTCAACTGCAGCTCAAAACCTCAAACAAACATTGTGGCAGTCCACTAAGTCAGTTTTTATTGTAATGTTTTTTTTTTTTTTTTTTTGCCATTGCCTGTCCCAATTTTTTTTTTTAATTTATGACGTGTTATATACTAGATGGGTGAAAATGATCCACACTCGTTGTGTATCGGTAGCAGTTACTCCTACAAATCAGCATCATTGTGCAGAATTCAATGACCTCATTGATTTTTTTTTTTTTTTTTTCACTCTGGAATTTGTTTTCGCTACCGTTTAACGGTGAAGTGATGGAATGAGAGATAAAAGACCTTGTAAAGTGCGTCTCGTCTTAAATGGATATGCAGGTGATGGAGCAAAACAATGTGTAGCATCTGTTCTTATAGTGTCTGTACTTCTGGTCTAATTAAATATATATATTTTTCCTGGATAATTTTTCCTGCTCCTTTCTATCTCCAGCTTGATTGGAGATGCACAAGGGATAGTTTTCAGATGTGATGGTGACCCAGTCTTTAGAGAAGAATCTTTGCCTGATGCCTGGCTGTGTAACTCCCCTCCTCCTCGTTCCTCCTCCTTGTCCTCACCCTGCCAAAGTCACAGTTCTTTCACTGACCGAGATCCAGTTAGTTTTCACAACGTGTCCCGTCCTCCCGTGCCCTCGCCGGGGTTAGTTGCCTCATGGCAGTAACGTGCTCCCTCGGTTGCACTACATGACAGCCTGTTTGACTCCTGTATTGTTGTGCAGCCGGGCCTCACACCGTGTATGTGTGCGTGTCTATGATCAAGTTGTTGGAGATACCTGATCCCTTTTATTGTTCATTTGACCCGCATCCCAGAAGGCATGAGGGTCAGGGTGGAGTACACAGATACTTGGTACAAGGGCTTAATGTGTACTTGGAAGACGTGAAAAAAGAAGAAGGATTTCCAATAGTGAATTTAGTCCCTTGCACATTGTTTCCCAAAGTCTGGGTGGCAGCCCTAATATGGGCCGCAAGATTTTTTTTGGGGGTGTTGCCTCGCATGACGTTTCGTAGGAGTTTATGGTCATTTCTGTTGTTTATAGCAGGGATTTGAACCGGTTTATGGAATGTAAACCAAAAAAAAAACTTTTTGAAATCAAAAACATTCGTTCTGGAATAGAAACACATCTAATAATAATGGTAACTGGTTCAGACTTGTTGTATTTAGGTTCCTTGAACCAGTTCAAAGCGCTGGTTTATAGTAATGCTAATTTAGATATTACTTGGTCAACAATAAGATATCCTCATTAATGTTCAATACTGGTCAATGAGATAAGATAATGTCTGATGACTTGGGATGCAAAGGTCCCCGGAAAAATAAAGTTTGGGAAACTTTTCCTTGGACATTTGTCTGAAACTAAGCACTGTGCCTTTAAATACTCTTTGGGGCTGTCAGGCATTTCAGATGGTCATATTGGCTGCAGACAGACACACACACAGATGTACATGGTTAAGAGGCCAAAGCTGGTTCGAGTTAACATGGAGCCAGTCACACTGTGTGAGAGCCTTACCCCCTGCCTGCTACTGCCACCCTCCGCAGTCGCCCTCTTTCTTCCACCCTTTCTCCGTCTCTCTATCTCCCCACTTCTTCCACTCCATACCTGTGACACTTATCTGCCGCTCTCGGAGGCGATGGCTTAACGCACCGGGGTCTGCGTCCCGGCGTCGCGAAAGTTGATCTCCGTGGCCCTGATTAGCCCCTCTTCATGACAAACAAGCCATCAGAGCAAAGGGGAGCGGGGGCGCAGAAGAAGAAGGAGGTGGAGGAGGAGGAGGAGCGGGAGGAAAAGGATGGGAGATGTGAGGAGGAGGGGAAGAGCAGAGGTGTAAGGGAGGGGACAGGGGTGAGCAGAAGAGTCTGGGGACCCCTGGGGACCCCTAGATCACAGCCATGCTAATGAGGAGTTGCTTTGCCAGCAGCAGAGGTGTCAGCTCACCCCTGACAGGTGCACACACACATGCATACGTGCACACACAGTCACGCACGTTCCCCCCAGAAGGCATGTACTGGCTCGTGCACGAGGGTGTGCACGCAGAGAAGGTGGAGGAGAGGCTGCAGGGGCAGGTTTCAGTCCCAGTGGCCTAGCCTACGGGCGGCTTTGTTCCGTATGTTAATCTGTCGCTGTGGCGTTCTGTCGCCCTTGATGGAATGTTGGAGCACTAGAGCACACCTGAACCAAGAGACTTTAACAACTGTACTGTTACACATCACCTGCCTACTGACTCGCTGCCTGGTACAAACTTTGCTCCCAGGATGGATTATATTTAACCTTTATACAGTGATTCACTGTCAAACTCAGGCCCGGGGCCCAAAACGGGCACACGGTGTGATTACATTTGGGCCGTGAGATCGTATCAAATATGTTGACCTTATGTACAGATAAAGAGACACTGGTTGTTTTCCATTTTAAATTAATCTGTAAGGGAATGTAAAACGTGAGCAATTGCTGTCAATGTTTGGTCTGCAACGTCGTCCAATAGCGGAGATGCTATACCTTTGAATTTTGGTTATTTTTATGTGGTCTTGTTCCAGTCCTTCCTGGATTTGAAGCCTTGATAAGAGGCCCTAAGAAAAATCGCAAGTGCCGGGATGGTGGGACGGCGGGGTGTGTGTGTGTGTGTGTGTGTGTGTCTCATAAGAAGCCCTACATTTGTAGGCATATGGTGCCGACGTTTATGTCCTGCCCTTACATTCTCAGACCAACGTTGCTCCACCGGCCACATGCACAGAGTCAATGCCATGGCTCCACTTCATTCGCTGGCATTTTGTTTGTACTTTTAAGGAAAAATAATGGCTATAAAAGGCAATCTGGAAAGAATAAAATCTGATGTAAAGCTCAGATCTTAGCCCCTGAAGACTGGGTTAATTGGGCTGGTGGTTTAGTAAAAAAAACCAACCCGGGAGAGAAGGAGAGCATTATTACTGGCCCACCTCAGCTCCATACATGTGCCAATGTTTTAATAACTTCCTCCAGGCCTCCTGGCCCTTAGCCCTGGTTTTGTAGAAAAGGGCAGAGAGCTGGTCTCTATGCCAGTCTTGGGTTTTTCTGTCGTTTTATCCATCCATCCATCCATCCGTCCATCTGTATGTTTGTCTTCACCTCTGTCAGTTGATAAATCATTGCATTTTCTCTCCTGTTTTCCCTTGTTCCCGTTCCCTCCCCCCTCTCTGCGTGCTTGCCTCGCTCGCTTGTTTAGGAAGTTAGCAACATTTGTCTTAGGCCGTCATTAGGCAGTAGCCATCAGCTGCCACTCTATTAGCCGCCACGCTTCCTTTAACAACATATGGCTCGACAATGTAAGATATGACAAGATGCAAATGTGTTGCCATAGCGTTGATGGCGTGGAAGGTTGTGCAGGGGGGTGGTGATGGCTGATTGTTTGTGTTATTGTTGAGAGCCCTGAGCGTAGATAAACAATTTTCTTAAAGAAGAACACAGAAACAATTTGGTAAATTAGCTGGTTAATGAAACCTCGCTCCCAATACTGCATCTTTATATTGATCCTGGGATAGTGATCGGATTAGTCCCGAGTCTATAGACCCCTTCGGGTCCCAGAGGGTATGTAAATGGGTTGTGAGTGTCGGTGAATGTACATGTGTACTCAAGCGTGTCTCGCCCCTAAAGTCCCTCCACCTCTCTGCTCCTCCTCTTCTACCCGTCCCTCTCTTGCGCTCTTCTTCCTTTCCAAAGCTGTTAAGCTGCCCAGCTCTGTGCTGCCAAGCGGCTGTGTGAAGCCCAGCCAAACTAAACACGGGCAGGCAGCCCACTACTTGTCCCGCACACACACCGAGTCGCGCATTCGTGCTCGCACATATGTACGCACACACGGTTGCGCGCATGCGAGTAACAGGAGCCGGGTCATGTCTCGCCCCACGCAAACAGCGCGGGCGACGGCTACGCTAATAGCAAGAGAAAAACAGACAGAATCAGTAAATGAGCCCCTCATTAACTTTTCCTGACCCCGTCTTCCCCCCGGGGGGAAGCCAAACAGATCACGCGGCCAAATCAGCTTCCTGTACTAGACGCCGATCCAACATAGGGCTTCCGCTCATCTGTCCGGCACTGTGTGAATTTTGCGGCTGCACATGTGAGAGGCAGAGGAGGAAAATGAAGAGAAAGTGTAGCGGTGTTTGCACGTGTGTTTAACATTCCGTGACAATGTGTGGCTTGAAGACAGACAGCCATCTTAAAGACTTTTTTTTCTTGCTTGCGTTAATACTCAAGACAAGACCCGATCCTCCTCCCCGTCTTTTTTTTCCTTCCTGGCCTTCAGGACCACCGTACCAACTTGACTCAGCTTGCGGTAGCTGCTGATCATAAAGCAGATGCAGATGCAAGCAGACATGAGACTGTGGAAATGCCTTTTTCTCTGCTGGCCTGCATTGAATTAGATGACCCCCCCGCTGCCCTCCCGCCCCATACTCTGGGTTTTTTATGAGTGGCAGGCAGACTGACAGTGCCATGCTGCAGTGACTGATAGATTCATTTAGGATTATTAAGTCCCGCCATTTAAAGGAGCAATTTGTTAGCCAGTGACGTTCGGCCCCTTCCTGTGTGTGTGCTACCACAACAGATCGCTTCACTGTACCAGATATTAAACCAGTGACGTAGAGCGTCATTTAATGTGGATGCGGCGTCAAGAGCAGAGGGGTCTTTACTGTTTACACCCGGGCTTCATCACCTCTCTTCTTTGCTCTCTGATGTCCTTTACTCTCAGCCATATTTCTTTTTTTTCCCCCTTTATTGGTGTGTTTTTTCTCCCTGGCTGTCTCCCCTGTCTCCATATGGAAATGACACAGTCGACGAGATGGATCTGTGTATTAAAGCTTAGCTGACATTAGAATTTGCATAATGGGTTCTGGCCTTAGGGCAGTACCTGCCATCTGCATTAGCCCGTAGACACACAAGCACTTGAATTTTTTTTATACGACCACAGACAAAGCCCTTATAAGAGAGCCGGCATAAGCGCACAATTACTTTTACTCCCTGTTACACAAGAATCGCAAAACAACAGGTTGTTAGGGTTGATTTTAATTTATAATAAAAAAAAAATTGTAAAAAAGTTTTTCAATTTTCTCCTGACATTGTCATCTTCCTCTTATCCCACAGATAAAGATGAACCGTCCAGCTACATCTGCACTACGTGTAAGCAGACCTTCAACAGCGCCTGGTTCCTGCTCCAGCATGCCCAGCACACTCACGGCATCCGCATCTACCTGGAAAACCACATAATTAACTGCTCCCTCACCCCTCGCATGGCTCTGCCTCCGCCACCTGGAGCTGATGCTCTGCCTCGGTCTCCTCTTCCCACCTTCCTCGGTGACACAAACAATCCATTTCACCTCCTCCGCATGGCCGCGCCCCTGCTCAGGGAACATCCCCCGCCCCCAGGTTACATGGAGACACGGCTGCCCGCGACACCACCCTTCGTAAGTCCTCCGCCCCCGCCGAGACCTCCACTGGGACCAGAGGAGTTGGGGCTGCTGTCCCAGCACCCCAGTGCCTTTGAGAGGGTGATGCGAATGACACCCATGGAACCCCCTTCCATGGACTTCTCCAGACGTCTTAGAGAACTGGCAGGCAACACAACCAATAGTGGTGGGCCCACACCCCCTCTATCACCCAACCGCATGCCACCTACACATCGTCTTCTGAGTCCTACGCTTTTTCAGCCTGGTGCCAAGCCCCCGGCCTTTCTTACCTATGCCCAGCAGCCACCCACTTCCCAGGGAGGCCACGGTTCAAGCAGCCCTCCTGAAGCTCAAGGCCAAAACCAGGCTGCGGGGAAAGTGAAATCCTGTGAGTTCTGCGGCAAGATCTTTAAGTTCCAGAGCAACCTGATTGTCCACAGGCGCAGTCACACTGGAGAGCGGCCATACAAGTGTCATCTATGTGATCACGCCTGTTCCCAGGCCAGCAAGCTGAAAAGGCATATGAAGACACATATGCACAACAAGCCTGGCTCAATGACTGGATCTCCAGAGCAGGAAAACAGAGAAGAAGGAGGGGAAGGTGGAGAAAAAAACAGAGATGCAGAGCCAAGAGTGATGGGAATGGACAACGACGAGGAGGAAGATGAGGAAGAGGAAGAAGAAGAGGAAGAAGAAGAGGAGGAGGAGGAACTGAGAAACGGAAGTCGGCCTGATTCAAATCTGAGTGAGGACTCGCAGGAGTTCGGACAGAACAGAGAAAACGGTCCGACACAGTCTCCTGAACAGAAACTCCTCAGCAGGGACAGAATAAACGACAGCGGCGGAGTGAGCATCATGCACCCGTACAACCATGTGGACAATCACCTTCGACTTAATCCTAACAAGAGAAGCATGGAGAGACAGCCTAACGGAGACGGTGGCGAGAAAGCCATAGGAGAAAGGGAAAGAGAAAACGGGAGGGAGCAGGAGAGAGAGCGAGACGAGCACGAGAAGGATCAGAGGCCTATGATGAACGGGAGAGTAAGTGTATCCGAAGCAGATTCCTTTCCTGGGCTGTTCCAGCGTAGGCCCACCCCGATCACCAGCCTGAGTCCTTCCAACAAGAGGATCAAGATCGAGAAGGAACAGCTGGAGCTTCCCCCAACCATACCGCTCATCTCTCCAGAGAACGTCTACTCTCAGCTCCTGGCTGGTTACGCAGCTTCACGCCACTTCATTAGAGAACCCTTTTTGGGGTTCACTGATTCCCGTCAGTCACCATTTGCCACCTCCTCAGAGCATTCCTCTTCAGAGACAGGGAGCCTTCGTTTCTCCACCCCACCTGGTGAGCTGATGGAAGGAGGGAGCGCCTCGGGCCGCAGCGGCAGCAGCACCCCTCTTCTGCTGCGCGGCCCCGGACCGGGAAGGCCCCCAAGCTCCAAGGACAGGAGAAACGACACTTGCGAGTACTGCGGCAAGGTGTTCAAGAACTGCAGTAACCTCACGGTGCATCGACGCAGCCACACGGGGGAGCGACCCTACAAGTGCGACCTGTGCAGCTACGCCTGTGCCCAGAGCTCCAAGTTGACGCGCCACATGAAGACCCACGGCCAGTTCGGGAAAGAGGTGTACCGCTGCGACATCTGCCACATGCCCTTCAGTGTTTACAGCACGCTGGAGAAACACATGAAAAAGTGGCACGGTGAACATTTGATGGCCAGCGGAGTCAAACTGGAGCAGGCGGACAGAGGTTAAGGCAACAACTGTTAAATATACACAATGTATACAGAGAGCATACACATCTACACACAAACACACACACACACACACACACACATACACAAACACACTTATAACCACTTGTTTAGCTATGGGGCTTGGTTGGATGATCTTTTTCTCTTAAATACAAACTGAGACTGATTGATGTTCATCTTTTTTTTTTGTCGCCACAGAAACTGCCACACCTGAGAATATAAACAAAGGAAACCTAAATGAGAATCTGTCCAGAACGCCCATTTCCGGTGTGTCCTGGCGAACCGTCTGAGGATTTTGTTTCTTTTTTTCAGTTTGGAGTCCATGGAGCCTTTCTACTGTGCAATAATTTCTTTATTTATTGGATTTTTGTAATGATATTTGGCATGTGCAGATTCATCTTTGTGGGATTTGATATGGAGTTAGTTTTGAAATGTGCTCAAAGTTAGGAAATTTTTTTTTCCCGTCTAAAGTATATCTGGAAAGACTCCCTAAATTTTTTTCTTTTTGTCCTTTAAGGAAGCCTATTATCATGTGAGAGTAATGTTTTATGAAGCCATTAGCTTTTAAAAGTAAAAATAATATTGTTTTCTATCTTAGCTGCAGCAGCGGACTACAATCCATTCCCTCATACAGGCCTGAAAGCACTGAATGTCAACCTGACAAAAAAATACCACATGCTGGATTTTTTGGAAAAATCCAACGTGTCCTGTAAACCTGATACGATGCTCTTGATTTATTCAGGGATTTTTTCACCATCCCCCTTTTTAAAAAAATGGCATGTGAATATTTAAAAAAAAAAAGTAGTTACTGTATTGCTGTCCTCGCTTCAGTCAGGACGTAAATAAAGGTTGCACTTAACAGAGGGACCCTTACTGACACTCAGAACATTCCCATTGTAGGATTTAACCAACGTATTTAATACGTCGGGTATTTTGAGTCTAGTTGTGATTAATGTGAGAAAACGAAGAGTCCTGTTTATGGTCTGTAAATATATTCTTTTTTAATGTATGTTTAAGTAGCCCTGATCTTACATTAAAAAGGCCTAAAATTTTAACAATCAGAAGACCAGCTGCCCGCTTCGTCCGCCACCAACGCTTAGCGTAGCCATCGTCCACAGTTGCTTTTCATTCCCGATCGCCACTCTCACGCCTCTCTACCGCGTGCTTACCCTGAAGAGATTTGTTAACCGTGCGCTGCTTCAACAGCTGTAACCGTTCCCTCGCTTGTTCTGCATCTCCATCACGTGTCGGACACGGCCTCCGTCTTTCTCCGACGAGCGTTGGCTTTCCCGCCGCCCCCTTCTTTCCCTCCTCCTCCCCCTTAGGATGCACAAAATGGTTTCAAATGAAATCCATATCAATATGTGTTAGCGCGTGTGTTCTTGGTACTACGGCGCGCTCTAAGCCTCTCTCTCCGATGCCGTCTTTTCACAGTTCACTAGCTCAGATTCATGCATTAGTGAGGCTTTTAAAAAGGAAGCCGCTTCATTCGCCGCACAAAGTGATATGGGTTTAACTCCCACTAACAGATTTTGAGACAGTATGCATGTTCATGACTTTTGGGGATTACGTTTTTTTTTTTTATTTTCTGCATCATTCCTTCTGAAATGAATCCCGTTTTAAAAAGAAGAAGAGCCTATAGGAGTTATGATAATTTTTGAGCACAGTAGCACCAGGTGACCTTGTGTATGGGAAAAAATAAAAGAAAATCAAAAACGTGTGAGAAAGGGAAAAAAAAAAGAGACGAAGTGAGACCTTGTCCAGAGAAAAGAGTCATTGAAATCGTATGAGAATTATATTTCATTGGTTTCTTTTTGTCTTTTTTGTTTCGCTTTTGTATCCAAATGCACACCTTGTGGCCGCATTAAATGGACCATCAGAGTAGGATGCAGAATGAGTGTGTCATTCATCCCTCAACTGCTATTCTCAGTCGTCAGAATCGTCCTTCCCTTTGAGTTGACCTGCCTCTGTGGCCTGTTCCTGTTTGCTGCTTTAGTTGCGTCGGTGAAAAAGGGAGACGAATGTACCTGCGGTGCAAATTCCTCTTTTTTATATTTTTGCATTTTGTTTTAACAAGGGAAGTGACATTAAGGTCAGAGCGGCTCTCCATAAGCTATTCACTCACCACTTATTTCGACATACTCCTGTGAATTAACATCGGCAGAAGGGCGACATTCAGCTTGCGAACAGATGTTGACGCACAAGTGCAAAATACCCCGGTCCTGTTTTCAATCGCTCCACGCCGTAAAAGTAGGGAAATTTATCAGATAAAAACAACGATATCGACCCAGACTACACATGGACTTTAAGTCTTACAATATGTTTACAGTGTTGAAGTATGCCATTAATGAAATACTCTGTGTAAGTGTTTAAAATGATAATAAAGTATTGTTTTTTTTCTCCAATGTTCTTTCAAATGTTTTTGAATGCCATAGCAGTTTTGTATGATTATCCTGGTGGAGGGATTTTATCTTCATAAATATGTTTCTGTATAATTACTTGTTCGCTGTATGGGAAGATGATTTCTAAAAAAAATGTAATATTGCAGAATCATGCCAGAATATTATTATTTTCCTAATAAGAGTGGTGCCATTATTGACTTATGGTCTCTTTAAAGTTGTTTTTTTTTTTTTTTTTTTTTTTTGGTTTGGTGAAGCTATCCCTCAAGGATGTAAAACAAAATGACTTAAAAAAAAATGAAATGAGTGAACTTAAAAGCTGAACCTTATGCTTGGGAATATTATGGTTTGTGAGGGAATGTTTTTTTTTTTTACTTTCTATGAGACATCCATGGACATTATTGAATTTCTTTGCTGTTTTTTCTTGTGGTTGGCTGAAGGTCTTGTGATGGCACTTGCAGCTGTAACTTTAAATACATTTTCATATTTCACTTTTCACGTACACTCTTTGTACAAAATAGTTTCCTTGTTTCCTTTGGAGAGGAGTGCATCATTGTGGAAAAAAAAATAAGTGATTTCAGAGCAGTACACATCTGCTGTTTTGAACATATATGTATTTTTGTAATGTGTTGAAAAATCAATACAAAAAGCCAACACTTCAATAAATGTTGCAATTGCTCTACGACTGAAAGGATTGGTTCCGGTCATTTCGCCCGATCAGCCCTAGCGTTGCACGTGCTAATTCGTGCGGCCGATTATTGCTTCAAACAATCTCTACATTCAATTATTTTTATTCATTTATCTTTCATTTGTCATAGAGAGACAATGTAAATTTATGAACATTGTAGGGATACGACAGTGAATGCACCAAATTGGGGCTGGAATGCTAATTTCCATTTGTAGTGCCCCTGCTGGAGGCACTAGGGCAATGCGGCATGTGGCAAAGCCTCATATTGCAAACAATTTATAGAATAGTTAGATAGATATTACATTTATTACATAGATATTACATATGCTATATAGCCCTTTTATGACATGTACTTCAGGAGATCAAGGTCTAAGTGTTGTTTTATGATTCAATTTATAAAAAAAACACATAAATATTATATATTGACCTGTGATAGAAGAGAGTCAGCTAAGGTGAAGGGAGAGATTTACAGGACAGTTGTGAGACCAGCCATGATGGATGGACTAGAGACACTAGTAATAGGTAGAAGACAGGAGACAGAGCTGGAGGTGGAGGAGTTACAGATGCAGAGATTCTCTTTAGACGAGACAAGGATGGACAGGATCAGGAATGAGGTGATTAGAGGGACAACACAGACAGGACGGTTTGGAGAAAAAGCTAGAGAAGACAGATTGAGGTGGTTTGGACATGTTCAGAGGAGGGACAGTGGATATATTGTTAGGAGAATGATCCTGGAGATGGAGCTACCAGGTAGGAGACAAAGAGGAGATTGACGGATGATGGACATGGAGGTAATTGGAGTAGAAGATACAGAGGACAGAGTGACATTGAAAATGTTGACACACTGTGGCGACTAGAAGAAGATGGAATAAAAAATAATAAATAATAATAATAATATAAACTGTCCATTTTACCTGTTTTCAATGTTGCGCGGAATCCAGTCCATGCAGTCAGTCCACTGAAGGCCACATGTAAAGAGAGAGAGAGTGGTTCCATTACATTCACACATATAGAATTGTCCAGTTAACCTAATCTACAGCGTTATCGCAGGCCATTAGTTACACGACATCATCTTTTCTGCTGTTAGGCAAGAGCACTTAGCACTACGTTAGTTTTCACGCGTCGACGAACATGCAATACTTAACACGTGATTCTCCCGAACCCCTTAAATACTGCTTCAACAAGCAGCTGCAAATACAGATTAATACAGTAAATTACACATGAAATAAATGGCCGATTTGTGCAATTACAGTGAAATAAATAACCTTGCATTTTTGCGAATAGTGAACCCACGTTACATACAGTACAAAAGTGAAATAAACGCAACAGTCTCGGGTTATTTGGGGTCATATTTATAGATTTATTTGTGACGCTATTGACTGACAGTGTCTTGAGCTTCATGAATGTTCTTGGCATGGAATCGGGGACCTATCAGGTATGTCTTGACATCCAGCCAATGGCAGTCAACCTGTCCTGACTTGAGCCCTTACTGCCATAAGATTGCTGAACAGGAGAAGTGAATACACACTGTGTACAGTGAGGACAAAGGAGAAGAAAGAAGAAAGACGACTATAGAATCGAGACGGAGAAAGAAAAAGAAAGCTGGTCCAGAGCTGGTTTTTTATGCGGGGGACAAATGAGAAGGAATTCTCACGGCTTGCCAAGCTCTTGCCGCACAACAACTCATGTGATTATCTCCGATCCTCAGTAAAATAAAAATTATTACCTCAAAACAGTCTGAAAATAATCAAACGCACATCTACAAATTACTTTCGCAGATTGTGTTTGGAGAACTCGGTGTTTGCACAAACTGACTGCAACTTTTCCAACAGTCTTTGTCTCTGTGTGTGTGTGTGTGTGCCTGAAGGCTGACATCTGCATGCCATGTTGATGATTCTGGTCTTCTGGTCAGCAGAAATGTGCACACAGAGGAGATGTCACATTCCCACAGCTTCTCATCCAAAGACCTAACTATTAACATTTGGACTCGGCAGACAAATAGCAGCCGTGGATGTTTTTTCAATCATTATTTCAAAAAGGTGAATGAATGACTAATTGTCAGCCTCTCATATAAAACACATGATGAAGAACTCATGAAAATGTGTTTACAGTATTTAATTGTTATGTTGCGAATGGAACTGATAGGAAACTGGAAAAGCTGTTTATTTTCAAAAAAAAGCCCACAGTAAATCATAATATAAGTTCCACCATGTCATTATGAAGCGTATTTTCAGAGACGTTTATGTCCGTGCTAAATTATATAATCAGAGACCACACAAAAGTGCGATCGCTGTCCCGTTCCGAGCGGAACGAATGATTTAAAAGAGGACGTCTTTTGGAGGAAGACCTCCTCTCGCGAGCCCGGTGCCGTGGGAGAAAAGCGTCCCGGAGTGCCAGTGGTGAGGAGGTGCCGTATCTTCTTCACCACTGGGCAGTGGCCCTGTCACAGACAAAGTGGCAGAGCGGGAGATGGGAAATCACGATTTGGAGTAAAACCACCTCCTTGGGGAACAGGGTGTCAGCAGAGATTGTGGTGCAAGCCGTGGCCCACACAGAACCACAGGGACGCCGCAGAGACCCTGCGCTCCTCTGGATCACAGGCCTCAGGCCCCGCCGGCCTCTCTGTACATATCCAGTTACTAATCTGCCAGCCCTGACCAATGATGCTGGCCGCCCAGCGAGCTGAATGGGGGGTTCGCCTTGTGACAGCGACCAGAGTAAATCCAGCCCAGCTGAGCGCCTTTGGGAACAGGAAAATAAAAGCGGGATTGAAAGAGAGAGAGCCGGAGAAGTGATAGAAGGACGAGTGGTCAGGAGAGCAGTGTGGTCAGACGTGGTCACCTAACAGCTGGGACATGGGAATGTTCTCCTCCGGGAGACTGTGACCCTGAGGAACAAAGGCTTTGTGGTCATGTTGTGCATGTCAGGGAAGGACAGGAAATGCTGACTTTTTCAGAGGGAAGCACTGAAACCACCCAGTGGGAGGCTTTGGTCGTTTATGGCACGACCGCACTGTCAAGAATCATAACGGCACTCACTCAAAACAGAAATGACAACTCCGGGTTGCTATAATTGCCCCACATATAATCAGACGAATCCGACGCCATAGAAGATCTAGAGCCTATTGTTTGATTTCCCTCTAGTTTGTTCGACTCACCTACAGAGTAAACAACAACAGGAGAGTCCAACAAATGGACGTGTTTTTAATCTCCGGAAAATTTGTCGTGAATTGACTGCATAAGTTGCCCTGAACGCACCATTGATTAGACATTGAGACAGTGAAGCAAAAAAAAAGTTGGTGTTAGTATCTAAAATGCCTAAATAATTAGCCTTCTCATTGCCTGTATAGGTGAGACATACTGTAGTCATTGCAGGAAGGTTTCCAAAAGGCTGGATTAACATGATAATCTGGAGGCAGTTCGACTATAATATTGATCTGGCAGCTGGGCCTTGATTTTCCTATGCATGGTCTTAAGTTTTGCCTAAAGTTTCCATAAAGAAAAATCCATAAATTGGACAATGTAAAGATAAATTACTCGTAAAAGTCATGCATAATACCAAAAAAAGCCCTTCTCAATGTTATCAATAGTATCATAGGCATAAATATCATTGTACCATATTGGACAGGTCAGCAGGATAAAGTTGAATGGGTCTCATCTTCAGTTTGCTCCATGCCTGGTCTGAACCATAGTCTTCCACTCGTAGGCTACAATGTCCGTAGGCCACCGCAGTCTAGCTGGGCTGGAAACAGACAGATGAAACGTTCATTTAATTGAGATAACAGGTAACAGTCATGCAGAAAGGCTGAAATGCTAAAACGCCTAAATGTCATCTATAGGGAAAACATGGGCATTGCATTAAAAAGGTAATAGTACAAACACAACAGCGATTGGTGCGATGGTGGTGGGACAGTGCTATGGTCAGAGCACCTAAGTGGCAAACTGGCAGCTGGTGGATTCAAACCCGAAGCCTTGCAGACCCACGTCCGCTTCCCTAACCACTAGGTCACTAGGTCACCACTGCCGAGCTAAAATGCTAAAAATGTTTTTAGCTTTTTCAGTGCCATCACCTGGGATATTGTGGGAATTGCATGGAAAAGGCAGAAGCAAATTCACAATACAAATCAATATATATAATTTGGACAAGTTAGACAGACCGGGTTACAACAGCCCACCTCTAGCCCCCGAGCCTTGGTTTGCCCATGTCCTCCCTGGCTCCAATTTCGCTCTTCCTACGCCTACCTTCTCTATTTTTCTCCCATTTTGCCCCTGTCCCTCTGTCAGTGGTGTCAGACCTCCCAGGTGGGCACAGACACAGGTAGATAGATACCACGGTGGGAGGGGGGGCAACAAGACTGTCGGCTTCCTGACGCCTGACCTGCTTCCCTCTGCACATCCACACACTTCGCCTCAGGGGGGTCAGTGTCATAGTTGACATTGGACACATGGTTGTCTTGGTGCAATATTAAATCTTCTCATTTGATTTGGACTGTAATTATGTCGTAAAAACAAACTGGCTGTGAAGCTGCGGCCCGCCAGTGTGATCTACTTTCATCAAGTGCAGACTGGCTTAATTATAGAGCGCGCCATACACCCGTCTTTCACTGGGCAGCTTTTTCCTGCTGCTTCTTTAAGCCATCACATTCTTTTATTGTGTGTTAATCACAAGGCAATTGGGCCGTTTTCAGTGGCTGGGGGTAGAATTTAACACTGGTCTGTACACATCCTGCATACACCGGAGGCGCAGAAGAAAAAAAAAGAAAAAAAAGAATCATGTTAAGAATTGTACATAGCACTCGTCTATATCTGCGGAATTCTTAATGATTGGCTTTCACTCTGCAAAGATATTCAAATGCAGAAAAATGCTGACAATAAAGGATTTGGTGTTCTTTGTGTCAGACCTGGAGCGAGTAAAGACAGATAAAAAGGTAGCCTGGACAATAGATGACCAAATCTCATTAAAGAAATCACAAATGTGGATGTCTGCAAATATAACCTCCCTATTTAGACAACTGGATGTTTCTGTTGCATAATTTTAGCAAGAAACTATAAATCACTGGAAGGAATCGCACCCGTCCTACGGAGATCCATGAATTTTGTGAGTGACTGATTTTTCCTCACTGCCGCGGCTTTTTTTTCAGCCAGACATTTAAATTCCATGTTTATTTAAGCCTATTTTGCCACATTGGCCACATGGCTTAGTCCAACCAGATTTCATCTTCTTGTCGTCCTTCTCAGGAGGATACCAGATGGTATGGAAGGTGGCAGCATGTACAAAGCCCAGAATAAATATTTTCTACAACGGTTGGCGCATCCATGGAAATGCAAACCAGGATCCATAGATTCAGACTAAACCTTTAAACATTTGTTTAATGCTGACAAAACAAGGGTGCAAATGAGATTGTCCCGCAAGTGGACATCTGACAGGTCCTGACTCCATCAGTAAATAAGCTGATAACCAACGTGTTCATCAAAAGACATTAATACCGCTGTCAAAGTGAATGAAAGCATTGTAACCCATAGAATAAGCAATATATATTATATATATATATTGTGATATATTAGTGACTTTGTTAGGAAAGGTGTTTTATGAAGAGAAAGTCTTTGCAATCAAACAAAAATCAGCTACAGTATGGAGTTTGAGGTTGTCATTCATTAGAATTGAAAACAGGAGCCACCAACCTAGTGCCTGGAGTCACATGGTATGCGCCCCTGACCACATATGGTACCCATGGGGTGTAGAATCCACAAAGTGGTGGGGCTGCAGGTTTTTGTTTCAACCAATCAGCAGCACACCTGACTTGGCTCCTTAATCAACAGATCTGACTCTCGGGAGAGCTGATTGGTCAGTGGGCGGGGCCTGAATAGGTTGGAACCGAAACCTGCAGCCACAGTGGTAACGAAATTGGTGCCGTTATGCAGAGTAATAATTATATTGTGTTTTGTTTATCAACCTTTGTTTAAGATATGATTAAATATATGTTAAATAACAATAATTGAAAAGTTCGTCTCACTTACTGCACATAAACATAAGGTCAGGAGAAAAACATTCTTTATCCTCATTTGGTTTTGTTTACATTGCCCAATATATATCTATTATTCCTTGCTTTCATTTTGTTTTAACCATGGCGCCATCTTACCAGTGGGTAAGGACCAGGACTATATAACAACATGGTTATTAATGTTGTTAATGTCGCTCCTACGAGCAGGATGGCAGGGATTGTTTGAGACAAGTGTGTGAGGGATAAAGGACGGAGTTCCCTGGGGACTGACCCCCTTATGTTTTAATAGTCTCAGAGAAAAAAAGGAAAAAAAAAAAGTAGACTATGAAAGCTGAAGGGTCACCAAGGGAGACCTCCATTGCTTTTGTCCCTTTCTGCTGGTCTTTTATGATGGGTTCATCTTGTTGTGACAGGTGTGTGAAGTGGCCACCTTGTCTTGCCAGTAATTGCCATTTCTCTCATGGGTCAGTTTGTCCCTATGCTTAAGAAAAATGATTGAAAAAAAATAAAGTCCTGGGTAAAGACATTGGGGCACAGAGAGAAAGAGAAGCCAAGGTTATGAAATATTTAAAAATACAAGTACATTCATTAACAGTGGTGCTTTGTACGTAAACAGACTGTAAACGCATCCTGCTGATGCTGCTGTGGTTTCACTGGGGGAACCATTACGGTGCCACCAAGGAGAGTCGTAAAGGTGATTAACAGCTGCTTCTAATTAAAGATCAATGGAGAGTCTTTCAGAGGTGATTTGTTGGAAGAATTAGGATGCCCACTGTCCATTAATGACATCAGCAAATGCCATTGTAACAGATTAGTTATTGACTCACCCCTTGTTTAGGCCGCACTACAAGCAAAACCAGAAAAATTGTTCGTGAACATCCTTTCGGTTCAGAGAAGTCAGTTAAAACTGAACCATTAGACTCCAGTTATTAAATAAAAAATAAAGTGTCGCCCTCAATGTCCTTACAGTCACTGTTTACAATATGTGTGTCAAACTCAGGCCCGGGGGCCAAATTTGGCACATGAAGTAAAATCAAATGTGTAGAGTTGGCCCTCTAGTACGTAGGTATTCTTTACCGTCAGAATGCATGCCTTTTGTATACACATGCATCTTGTTCCGTAACAAGACATTAAAAACCATCTTGGGGAAAAAAAAAAAATCTAAAATTTTCTAATGTGATTTCAAGCTCCGGCTGTTCCAGATTCAATGTTTCTATTGGAAAGAAAAGGTTAATTCTGGTCCGCTGTGAATTTCAGTTCGACCGGTTAAAAGATCGCAAGCCAACATTGAAAACAGTACAAACTGATTAGGTTTAATTCTTTATTACAACCATGCATTTCAAGTGTTACCCTGCAAGAGAGTAGAATAAGGATTAATGACATGTCATATGGAAGCACATTTATTGAATTAATACAAATCACTACCTTGCATCTGTAGTATATTGACATGTTCAGGTACTTCATGAGCAGAACTCCAGATATGTGGCTGTGGCACAGACTGGCTTGGTTGTTCAGGCCAACTGGGCTGCTGGGGCATCTGCTGCACGGGCTGGCTAGGCTGTTGGGGCATCTGAGGCTGTTGCTGCACAGGCCAGCTAGGCTGCTGTGAGGGCAACTGTGGCTGTTGCTTCTCAGGCTGCTGCAGGAGTATCTGTGGGGTCTGTGGCAGTTGCACAGGCCAGCCAGGCAGCTGTGGTTGCAACTGGGGCTGTTGCTGCACAGGCTGGCTTGGCTGTTGCAGGGGCATCTGGGGCTGCTGCTTGATGGGCCAGCTAGGCTGCTGTGGGGGCAACTGGGGCATCTGCTTCACAGGCCGGCTAGGTTGCTGTGGGGGCAACTGGGGCAACTGGGGCATCTGCTTCACAGGCCGGCTAGGTTGCTGTGGGGGCAACTGGGGCATCTGGGGCTGCTGCTTCACAGGCCGGCTAGGTTGCTGTGGGGGCAACTGGGGCAGTTGCTTCACAGGCTGGCTAGGTTGCTGCGGCGGCAACTGGGGGAGGCTAGGCAGTTGCATCTGTGGGGTCTGCTGCTGTTGGTGCACAGGCCGGCTAGGCAGTTGCAGGGGCAATTGCGGCTGTTGCTTCTCAGGCTGGCTAGGCTGCTGCAGGAGTATCTGTGGGGTCTGCTGCGATTGCACAGGCCAGCTAGGCTGCTGCGGGGGCAACTGGTACTGCTGCTGCACAGGCTGGCTTGGAAGTTGCAGGGGCAACTGGTATGGCTGCTGCACAGGCTGGCTTGGCCGTTGCAGGGGCATCTGCGAGGTCTGCTGGTGTTGCTGCACAGGCAGGCTAGGCTGCGGCGGCAACTGGGGCATCTGGGGCTGCTGCTTCACGGGCCAGCTAGGTTGCTGCGGCGGCAACTGGGGCAAGCTAGGCAGTTGCATCTGTGGGTTCTGCTGCTGTTGCTGCACAGGCAGGCTAGGCTGCGGCGGCATCTGGGGCATCTGGGGCTGCTGCTTCACGGGCCAGCTAGGTTGCTGTGGCGGCAACTGGGGCAGTTGCTTCACGGGCCAGCTAGGCTGCTGCGGGGGCATCTGGGGCTGCTGCTTCACGGGCCGGCTAGGCTGCTGCGGGGGCATCTGGGGCTGCTGCTTCACAGGCCGGCTAGGCTGCTGCTGCGGGGGCAACTGCTTCACGGGCCGGCTAGGCTGCTGCTGCGGGGGCAACTGCTTCACGGGCCGGCTAGGCTGCTGCTGCTGCGGGGGCAACTGCTTCACGGGCCGGCTAGGCTGCTGCTGCGGGGGCAACTGCTTCACGGGCCGGCTAGGCTGCTGCTGCCACGCTGCTGCTGCGGCGGCAACTGGGGCTGCTGCTTCACGGGCCGCGTAGGCTGCTGCACGGGCCGGCTAGGCTGCTGCGGGGGCAACTGGGGCTGCTGCTGCTTCACGGGCCGGCTAGGCTGCTGCTGCTTCACAGGCCGGCTGGGCTGCTGCGGGGGCAACTGGGGCAGTTGCTTCACAGGCTGGCTAGGCCGCTGTGGGAGCAACTGGGGCATCTGGGGCTGCTGCTTCACAGGCCAGCTAGGCTGCTGAGGTGGCATCTGGGGCTGCTGCGGCATTTGTGGCTGCTGCTTCACAGGCTGGCTAGGCTGCTGCGGGGGCAACTGAGGCTGCTTCACAGGACGGCTAGGCTGCTTCACAGGCCTGCTCGGCTCCTGTGGGATTAGGGGCTGCTGAGGCACCGGTTGGCTGGACTGTTGCACAGGCAAGGTAGGCACAGCAGGATAGTATTCTTTAAGATAATGAGCATCTTGCCAGTAGTCCCGCCCTTGCTCAAAAGAGGTCTTGGAATTTGTATACGTGCCTGGTGGATAGTCACCCCTCAAGAACGCATAGTTGTAGGGGTACAAAAAGTAGTGACTCTTGCCTGCTAATCCCTTCCTACTGCCCAGAGAAACTTTAGGTTCTGACTTGGCAGGGGCAAAAGGTGCAAATTCTGGTTCTTGGCCTTGCTCTTCAATCTCTCTATTGAACGCACCGTCTTCATAAATAGCTTTGTAGTGGGACAGTTCACCTGCCTGGTATTCGTCAGGATAGGACACTGGTGTCACATCTAGCTCTGATCCAGAGGATGGTTTTCTGGAAGCCACTTTAGGATAAGTTGACTTTGCCGAGGTTCCCTCTCTAGAAAACGGCTCAGGGACTGCAACCGCCCAGTCAAAATCTGTGAATAACCAAAAAAGTTTAAATTTTACACTAAAACCAAAAAATAAAAGATTTAAAACTTAGTTAATCCATACTACCAGAAGCACTGTAGTGTGACGAGGGTTGGGGGAAATTCCTTGGTTCTTCTGAAGACGTAGGAGCAACATTTGGATCTGAGCTGGGTAGAGAGGCTGCTCCACTTCCCGGACCTGTTTCAGAATACTCAACTTTGTTTGGAGCAGCCTGGAAATCAGTCGGCAATGAGGAAGTTTCAGAGTAACCTTTTGAATCCGTATGACCAGGGGGCGTCTTTTTCCATCCTGAAGCAGGGTTCGGATCATAACTCTCACCATGGGAAGGGTTATAACCTAAACCTGATATATAAAAAAAGTTAGCTTGAGTCACTTAGCTTTCCCACAAAAAAAAAAAAAAAAAAAAACCCAAAAAAAAAAAAAAAAAAAAAAAAAACCAAACACCTACCTTTCTCCGCAGGTCTGCAATAACTCCCACTAAACACTAACAGGAGCAACGCCCTATTGAAACACAAATGATCAGCACACCTCACAGTTAACAACAATAAAATTCAGCAACCGTCCACTCACCCTGAGAAAGTCAACCCAACCATCTCGGCAAACACCCAGCTCTGTGCTCTGACCGTCAAACAGGTGTTTATAAAGGTGACAGGTACCTGTCCTGACCAATGGGAATCTCATTTGTTAACAACTCACAGCTGCAAGAGTGAGGAACAATCAGAACAACCCTTTTCACCTGCAGTGCACAATTAACTGCTTGTTGTTTTCTCAGATATTCCCTTGTTGTGATGCTATGGTTAAACACTTCGACCTTTGCTGTGTGTAGGTTTGTCTCAATAACACCATGCATATCACCAATGTCCCGAAGCAAATATTAGTAGTTAAGAAAAATAATTTTATTCATTATTTTTATTTAATTATATGTTAACAATGCTCAAAAATCTGCAACAGATGGTGGCCTAGTGGATAAGGAGGCGGCCTTGGGTCTGCAAGGTCACCGGTTCGAATCCCCTGCCATCAAGTTGCCCCTGAGGTCTGCTGAAGGTCACAATGAGGTCACAATTTGTAGTGTGAATCACAATAGAGTTTGCTTTCCTTTCATAACAGTTCAGTCATTTTAATTAGGATCTTCCTTATTGACTGAATTGAAATATTTCATCTACAGCCACTACAGTACAGCTGTTTCTTTTCACGAGACGATATCGAAGGGGGCGACAAAATACTGACCTAATCTGGAAGAGCGGCGAAGAACACATCCTGAAAAACCCGTAACCTGCACAATTATACTAGAGAACTCAACGTGATCATAAAAGTGGCACATCCCTTCATTAAAGTCTTGCTCTCTATACACAGCTTGAGACTGTGCCAAATGTGCCATGGTTCTGCATTGTGACGATTTCCGGCACTTCAGATGTGTATTTCCTGGCTTTCTAATCAGAATTCTATTTTGTATCTCAAAAGGAGCTCCATTCAGCCCGACATTAGCAGCCCTCGTCTCTGATAATGTGGATGCTTCGGGCCATAGGCCACCAGCTGCATCCACTTGTCACTCTTTGGTACAGATGCCCTGTCTGTCTGCTGCGGAGAATGAAACTCGTGGTCTAAATAGGCACTTATTGTGCAAAATGATTTTATGTACGCATTAAAAGTGCCTCATCCAATTCCTTAACGCGGTTTAATATTATCTGATGACAGCCATCTCGAAAAAATTTAAAGTGATTTAAATAGAATTCTCCTGTCCTTCTTGTAATTTGTCATTCAGTGGCTGATGAGACCGAATGTAAAGGGTATAGATCCTGGAATCCAACCCAAATACTCTGAGGCAATTTATCCGAATCTGTTGGATTTTTCCCCGCATCAAAGTAGTTTCTCATACAAATCAAATGAAGAGAACTCAATTATGATGGATCAATAATTCAGCGTTCTCAATTATGCTTTAATTGTAAGAAGCAATATCATCCAATCTTATTGTGTGGATAGGTGTTTGTTGTACTGCAGAGCTTTAGCTGATTGTTTATATGAGATTAGGGGCTGCATATCAAGGAAAAGATCAGGCAATGTCACACAGCCACGGATAGCCGGCAAGTGACACGTGCATCGATACGCCGCCGCACACACTGGGATGCACACGCGCGCGTGCGCACCCTTAATGACACAAACACATAACATAAAGCCAAATGCTGCCACTAAAATTTGCATGGTGCTCAGTAATGCATTAGTGAACATCACTTGGCAATCTGTTCATACGGGCTTAATTGGATTTTAATACCGCCTCTGATCTTGTTTTCTAATTAACGGCGGTGGCTGGCAACCAAGCAGAACCATGCACCCAGCAACACCTTTGATCCCGGCCATATGGAGTTCCTCCAAGCACGCCGGGGATGTAAAAATCCCTTACCTAGACACGGCGCACAACAGGGCCCCCTGAATCAAAATGGATGGGGCGAGTACAGAAAAAGGAGAGTGGAGAATGCAGGAGTGCGGCGGGGGCGGGTGGCACAAGGTGGCAGTTGGGGGTGGGTAGCGGCATGTGTCATCCGCTCATCCCGACGGCATTGTTATTGATTAATTTCTCTCACGATCAGTTGTGATCACAGATACATAAAACATGAGAAGGGGGACTGAATGCCTGTACACCTTATCATCACTGATGCTATTCGACAAGCCTTCCTTGCTATGGGGAAATGTCAATAGCTCTTCTAATCTCTTTACTTCTCCCCTAGTGGCCACTGCTTTATGCTTTTGATGAAGGGCTGCCAAATGTCTGTCCTTTTCTACCCTTGCATTTCACTAAGGTCTCGAACAATGTGGATACTTAACTTTTCACCAACACCTTCCAACCCTGGATCACTCAGTGTTATGGCCACGATTGGTCCTAAAATTGGACACGTCCAGAACAGAAAGATGGATCGTATATTTGAACTAAGATAAATGTCATGTAAAAGTAGTATAAATCCTAAAAAAGTAAATTTCTATGACCTTATTATGATCTCATGTACTGGGGAAATGCAGAGAAAAGGAAAAAAAAAATAATGATGATATAAATAAATTATTTAAAATGAAATATCTTGGCATTGCATCAAAAAAGCTCAAGAGGCCGCGTCCGGCCCCCGGGCCTTAGTTTGCCCAAGCCTGGTATAGATGAAGTGACAATCACATAACTTCATAAACACTGGTTTCATGTTAAGAAAATGAACAATACTTATAAATATTTATGAACACATATTGAAGAATGTTGATTAACTTATTCCTACAGTGTGCACGTTCAATTTAGTTTGTACCTGCTGCGCAACTCTTCAAAAACTTGTAAAAATGTGAATTTTAACACAGTAAAATAATATAAAAATCATACAAAGTAAAGTTTAAATCAAAAAGTCAAAAGTCAAAAAAGACAAAAACCAACAAAATTAATGTAACGTTTATTTTATGCACCCATTTATCTATTTTGGCTGTTATTTTGTCTTTTTGTCATCATTTTGTTCTTACTTTTTAATGTCCCCACCTTGCTCCTGTGACCCAGTAAATTTTTCTCATTTTACTCTTTGTAAATAAACTTGCTGCACCAGAAAAAAAAAAAAAAAGAAAACTAACCTGTCAGTATATCATTTTTCCCCCTCTGCCAGCTTCTTTTTACTGCTGCCTGGCGAAACACTGCTCATTAAGAATATGCATGTTAATTTAACAACCAGAGAAAATGGCACACATTTCAAACCTGTAACATTTTGATTGACAACCCGCGGGGTGTTGTTTTTACAAATGGTGTTGGATTTTTCCGACTACTGGCAGTTACACTGTTTTGCATACGTTACATCCATGGTTTCAGTGTGAAAGATTATCATTAGAGACCGGGGGGATCGTGATTCTTCCTGCAGCGTGTCTTTAACTGATGATCACTGCCACTGCAGATCTGATTGAAAAGTGTTTAAGTCCAGACAAACCCTCTAATGCTGTTGTTTGGCAAATCTGTCTTTAATTCATATTTCCAATAAGTAGCTCTTTGACATGGGATGGCCTTCTGCAGCACCGACAAAAAAGGGAGGCCAACGATTCCTGGTGATTGCATCTGTATAATGATGCCATTTTACATGCTTGTTGTTTGTCCTTCACAGGGCAATTATTTGAACAATGTGTATCTACTCTTTTGAAGAGGATTGTGACATATTGTGGCCCAGTTAATGACTAGAAATGCATTAAGACCAAAGTGGAGTTCTAATAAAGACAGTTGACAAGGCCTTCAAGGCCTTCTCTTTGTTTGATGTGGATCGTTTCTCCTAATGAAAAGTGGAAATCTTGTTCTCTCGATATATAATAAAAGTATTAAATGCACTCAATCAATCTTCTCTAGATCTAATTCCTGCGTATTATATAATCTGTTTTTTTTTGCAAAACTTTTTTTTCTCTGGGATCCCGTTCATTACATTTTCAACAATTTTATATTCATTCATCTTCATTGACCTGGTCTCCTCATCTGCCACCCAAATCACACTGCTCCATACCGTGAGCCTTACTGTGGGTGGTGAGCCCATTGGTTGTGTGGGTTGGGATGGAGCAGCTCAGTGGTGACCTGTCAGCTGGTGGATTAGAACCTGAATCCTTGTGGACCCAAGTCTGCTTCCTGATGGCTCTCAGGTATGACTGAGATGAAACAAAGAGGTTTCAAGATTAGAGGACAGATGTAGAATTTTCCCAGGTGAGAGGAAATCTTTACGGAATTACGGAACCATCTGCTGAATATGCATGGCTTTCCACCTCCTGGGCAAGTTAAATCTTCATGTTGTTAGGAAAGACATTTAACATGATGTCATTTTCACCACTGCTATTATGCAACTATGTTAATATCTGGCGTTGGTATCAGTTGATCGATATTATCATACATACATATTTTCCATTTATTTCCTGAATTTAGTGTTTTTTTTTATTTCAAGAAAAAAAGGACAAATGCTAATACACTTCCAGGTAATGAGACCAAGAGATTTGCTTGTCCAGTATGTTGGAAAAATGTACGAAAGCGTATTGCTGCCACACTTAGGAGAAAAAAATGGGCTCAGTATCACATTATTTTGTGATAGTATGACATTGTTTTGTGATACGTATCACTTTATTTTCTGATAAGTTTTACGTTATTTCATGATAAATTTCCACGTAAGTAAGTGAAGTCACCTGCTAGGATTGTTTAGCTTGTAAAGTACATTGAGATAATATTTCGTTATGATTTGGCACTATAAACAAATAAAAAGTTAAAGTTTACCGGATTAGGGTTAAACTGTATATTAATGTTTGGCTTGAGGTGAGATTTTACAATTCCTGGGCTCAGTGAAAGAGACTTTTATGTGTGTGGAAAGCATTTTAAAATGCATTTTGGTCGTACCAATATGTGTTGTTATGTGTCTTAATAAACCACATTACCCATAACGCACGTGGTAGGTTAACCGGGAGATACCGCATACACCCGTCGGAGTTTCTGCATAAACCCACACTAATTGTGTGCGGCTCTTTATTAACTGCACCACACAACATAACATCGGAGGATTTTCGTGATACGTATTACGAAAAAATGCGATAAAGACTTTTATTTTGATACAGAAGTGTAGCAGCAGCAATAGGCTTCCCTGCAAATGCAATTAAAACTAAATAATATTTTCGTAATACAAACAAACTCTGATCTATAAAGGAATAAGATAAGATAATAAGATAAATAAAAAAAAAATTCCTTTGAGATTCATTACCCAAAATGCACTGTGATAGAAATATATACCTTTATGTACCTTTCACTAGGGTTTTTTTTACGGGAAAGTCTTTGAGTGACTATATATGAAATGGTTGGCCTCTGATGATGTTGATATGTAACCGTCCTTCTGAATGTCACCCAACCAGTAGCACGACTGCAGCGTTGACACCTGTTTCTTGATACGCGCCGCCGTTTGTCACATTCTGTGTGTTCTAGACAGCGATGTGCTGTGAAGTCTGTTTCAACGGCAATCACCTTCATTATTCCTCATTCCTCCAAAATGATTGAAGAGCTGATTGAAGAGTTGAAATTAGTCAGACCGAGGAAGAGGAAGCTGACGATCCACAGAGGGAACCGCCGTTGAAACCACACATTATGGACTGGTGCTGCTGTGATTGCCGACAATGTAAAGTACAGAATGTATACTTGTATATATTTAACTGTCTGCATGTCCGCCCACAGTGACGCATTGTTGAATAACTGTACATTGTTAGGAGACTAAAACCCACCTAGATTCCTGTGTATAGGGTTGTAAACAAGAACAAGAACAAGAATTTTCGGTTTGATCCGAACATAAACAGTATATTAACGTTACTGGTTTATATATATATATATATATAAACATATATATATATATAT